>CAKNYM010048830.1:1429-56846 GCA_932195095.1 Andricus curvator
TACTGAAAAGAGAGCACAAGCTAAAAATGAATTCGAAAAGAACTTGTACAAATTGATGAATAATGCAGTTTACGGTAAGACAATGGAGAATGTGCGAAAGCATGTAAACGTGAAACTCGTGGCGAAATGGGAGGGTAGGTTTGGAGCAGAAGCCCTCATAGCTAAACCGAACTTCCACAGCCGAGCCATTTTCAGTGAAAATCTCATGGCTATAGAGTTAAGAAAGACAGAAGTTTTGTTTAATGAGCCAATCTATGTGGGTCTGACAGTGCTGGATGTGTCTAAAATCCTAATTTATGATTTTCACTACGGTTACATGCGTAAAAAATATCGTAACAACTGCAAACTCTTGTACACTGACACGGACAGTTTAATATATGAAGTGAAGTGTCAGGACATTTATGCTGACATGAAAGAAGATATGGAAAAGAATACTCAACAATTCGACACTTCAGATTACCCTCGGGACAATATTTTTGGAATGCCGCAAAGAAACAAGAAAGTTTTGGGTTTGATGAAAGATGAATGTAATGGTGAAATAATTACAGAATTTGTTGGTTTGCGAAGTAAGATGTATAGTATCCGTGTCAATGGTGAGGACTTTGTTAAAAAAGCCAAAGGTGTAAAGCAGCTGTTGTAAAGAAAAGTATTACCTTTGATGATTACACCGAATGCTTGCGAAATTGGAGTATCCAATCTAGAACGCAATAGGTAATCAGGTCAAGACTACACAATGTCGAAACTATTGAACAACAAAAGATTGCACTAAGTCCTTATGACGATAAGCGATACTTACTCCCAAACAGCACAGACACCCTCGCATGGGGGCATTATAGAATCAGTGCAATGGATGTCGATGATGTCTTGAGTGATAGTGACGAAGAATTGCTAGATCTTCTGGTAAAAGATTAGGTTTAAGTTGTAAATAATTGTCAATAAAGTAGGTCTGAGGGTTATACTGAATAAAAACATAATATATTTATATGAATTGCTTTTTTATTCATCAAAAATCTCACATCTAGTTAGCACAAGCGTAGACTTAGTACTATAAATCTCATAATTTAGTTTAACATTCAATCGCTGTTGATTCATCATTGATTCAACGTTGGTTCAACATTGATTCATCGTTGGTTCAGCATTGATTCATCGTTGGTTCAACATTGATTCATCATTGGTTTCACATTGCACGGAGTTGATTCAACATTGCACAAAGTTGATTACATATCTGATTTATCTATCCAGCTGTTGCGTGAACTGTCAAAACCTAGCCACTTTACAAATATTTTGTTACCACGTTTCTTGATTACTTTTTCCACAAGGTATACGTCTGGGTGTTTAACTTTGAGAAGTTCTTGCTCATAAAATCCACCAGCAACGGGTTGTTCTTGATAGTCTTTGAGCTTGTACATCACTGGATTCATAAGCATAACTCGATCCACAGTGAATATCTCTGTTGTCCAGTTGGGAGTGTATCCTTTCTCAAAAACGTGCTTGTACTTGCTGATTCGAACTTTGTCACCAACTTTGAACTTTGGTCTTCTCCTCGGTATATTTCGCAGTTTTTTAAAGCGTTGCATCAGCTCCTCTTCATCCTCGACATTGACATTTTTTGGCTTCATACCGATTGATCGATGTTTGGTATTGTTGTACTTGGAGATGAGAGTAGGCAAAATGTCTATCCACTTATAGTTGCCTCTTAAGCTAAATTGTGGCCACATCTTATTCTTAAGCGTGCGATTAAATCTTTCACAGATTGACGCCTTCAGATTACTATGCGTTGAGTAGAGATTGATACTATATCGTTGCATAAGATTTTTAAAATGTGAATTATAAAATTCTTTACCTTCATCGGTGTGTAAGTTTTTTGGTATACGACCCTGCACTAGTATAGATTGCATTGCTGAAGTGACATCTGGTCCACTCTTACTTTTAACAGGAACTGCCCAGGCGTACTTGGAGAAAATATCTGTGACGGTAAGTAAATACTTGTATCCATTATTCTCACGGGCATAGGGTAGCATTTCAACCAAATCTGCCTGCCACGTCTCGTCTATGCCACGCATTTGCACGCGACGACGTGGATAATTCTTCCTAGCAGGTTTATGCAGTTCTGTGACTACTGCCAATTTCTCCTTGTCCATTCTCGAGTGCGTTTAATCGAGCTTCCAACTGAGCAATGCGTTCAGTGTTAGGGACTGAAAAATCTTGTTGGGTGTCAATCTGCAGATTTTTAAGTTTTTCGTTGATTGATTCTTCAAGTAAACGTATCATCAAATTATTATTGTCAATCTCTGTTCCCATAGATGATGTCACTTGATACACTGTACGTATCTCGTTTTCTACAATGCGCTGTACAAGTCCCAAATTGACTGCGTCGTATTGCTCTTTGGCCTCACTAACGTTACAAACTCTCTTGCCATCTACGTCGTAATGGCCGTCAGAGGTAATCTTGAATCCAACACCAGGCGGCCCACGGCTTCCTGCAGCGGTTCGATCCAGATGACGTCCAAACACGTCGATACTCATCGTAATACTAACGAAAGCGTTATGAGTACCCTCCTAATATATGATTTCAGCTTCCCGCAGTTCCTCAATGATTGATATGATTTCATTGTTGTGACTCGGGTTGCCTGCTGCCTGAGACGCTAGGAGTAGACGAAGACGATCAACTAGTTCATTAGGGTCGTCCCAGTAGACATAGTCAGTCCTAACATTTTTTCTTGCTACCATATACTGTGGCAGGGAACCTCCACCTTTGGATGATCGTCTGCGTGATACGTTAAACAATTTTGAAATAAAGTTCTTGTACTTATTATTGTTGCTGGTGCGAATGGATTCACTGGAACTGTATCGCTTCTTGTGTGCATTTGTAGCAATCAAAATTTCCTTATAATTGTTTCGATCGTCAGTGCTTATGTGGGATTCTTCTGGATTTTGTTTAAACAAAAGTTCCAGCAGACCAACAGTTTTCAGATACTGTTTACCACCAACATTGATATATTGTGCCTCAAAACTAATGGGTTTGTCACCAATAAAAAGACTGCCATCATTGAGTTTACGCACACCATAAACCATATCCAAATACTGCTTCCTATTTTGTTGCAGCATCCTGAGAAATTTGTTTGTTAAATACTCGTAATTATCAGCAGGCTCAGGCACTGCATCTTCTTGACGCACAGTTGTATCTTGCTCTCCTTCAGCATCAGCAGTCATAAAGGAAGCATTATCGTCGTCCTCTTCCCACTCATCCTCCCCTTCCTCCTGCTCATCCTCCTGATCTTTTTTCTTTACAAGCTCATTTTGTTGAACTTCCTTCTTGACTGATGGATTCGATATATCAACCAGTTTCTGCAATGGCATGACGATTGGCTTGAACGTTTCACTCATTATTTTTTCAGTGGCTTCTTTACCCATTTTGAGCAATCGATGTTTACGCCGAATCGCCTCACTAGCTTTAGCAATTTGACGGAGCACGTCCTTCTCTTTGTGAAACTTTGACATGTTGACGTGTTGATGTGTCAATTTATAATGACATCATTTCTACTACATGACATATATTTATAGAGAGATAAAACAGTCAAAACCTTTTCTGTATCTTCCCTTATTGAGCTCACTATCCTTATCAATGACAACAAATCCATACTTCTCAGTATTCCAACATGATGCACATAAGTCTTTAAATTGTAAATAACTCATGTCAGTGTTCACATGATCGTCATACACATGTCTTAAATTCTTCTCATCCTGCTTAAAAAGTATCAATAGATTGACGTTATCTCGAACCAGATGTTTAGGTATTCGAGCGTAAGTTTGACATAAGTAAAAACTGTCAACATGAGCGTGTCTGCCCATACAGAAAAAGGCTCGAATATTGTCCTGTTTCTCACAGGCAACATCATCAAATACAATTACCGAATTTGGTTGAGCTTCACTTGGTGGTATTACTTCTTCATGCTCACTGAAGGGAAAGTACTCAACTCCATCTACATCATTCAACACCCGTTCCAAGAATTTGTACTTTGGTTGTTTGAGGGATTTCGAGTAGACGTAGACACTTTCAAATTTCAATCCGTTTGGGTGTAAGATTAGGGCAAGTAATGCATTTGTCTTGCCGCAATTTGATGGTCCACAAAACACTGCGCGAATGCTGTCTGGTAGAAGGCTACCATGTCGTTTCACCCTATACTTTTTTTTTGATTGGACGAGGGTATCAATATTAAAAACCGGAAGTTTAATAGGTTGTGTCTTGAACCGCATCTTGATATCAACTGCTGTGAAAGCTATAAATACAGTGCTTATATAGCTTCCAGGTCAGTTGCGTGCTAACCTCCATTCAGTGAAGAATGATTGTGCACCATAAAGTGAACAAAGTATCACGCCGTCATCATCGAGGTAAAGGATTGGTCAACAAAGTCATCAACAACTTGCCGTTTGAGTTGCACTTGCCTGGCTACTAATACTGTGGTCCAGGTACTAAGCTAGCCGAACGACTTGCTAGAGGTGATCCCGGTATCAATCCTCTAGACGCTGCGTGTAAAGAACACGACATTGCATACTCGCGAAATCGTGAAAACGTTGAAGTGAGAAACGCTGCAGATCGTGTACTAGCTAGTAAAGCCTGGAAGCGCGTTTTTGCTAAAGACGCTGGAATTGGCGAGAAAGCGGCAGCACTAGCAATAACTAACGTCATGAATGCCAAAGCGAAACTCGGTATGGGGCTGACTAAGAAACCCAGTTCAAAGAAGAGGAAACCTAGTGTGAAAAAGAAACCAGCTGCAAGAAATAAACTGATAGCATTCAGAAAGGTTGTGAATGCGGCTAAGAAAGCAATGAAAAGAAGTAGTGATGCAAAAGTGGCCATCAAGTCTGCAATCAGAGGGGCACAGAAAGCCGTCAAAAGAGCAGGCGATAAACATCAAGTGCAAAATCCACGTGTTCTACCAATCCCTTCGAAAGTCGGTGGTGTTTTGCCACTGATTCCAATTTTTGCTGGACTTAGTGCACTTGGAGCTCTCACTGGTGGAGCAGCAGGTGTAGCTAAGGCGGTAAATGATGCTAGCGCAGCCAAGCAACAACTGGCAGAAGCTCAACGTCATAACAATGCAATGGAGGCTATTGCTCTAGGAAAAGGTTTACACCTCAAACCCTATAGAAAAGGATTAGGTCTTCATATGAAACCTTACCGAAAAGGACAGGGACTTCGTCTAAGACCAGGGTCAAAAAACTTGCAGTGAAGCTACCTCACCATGCACTCACTGATACCGATCTGTTCAAGTATGCTAAAGCTCTAAAGATTCCACATTTTCGTGGAGTATTTATGCGCAATCAACTGCCAGTAATGGGACCCCACCAAATCGAGTCAGCTATTGTTAATCTTGATGATAGCCACGGCCCTGGTACCCACTGGGTAAGTTATAGAAAGATCGGTGATCAAGTCCTATACTTTGACAGTTTCGGTAATCTTCGTCCACCTTTGGATCTCGTAGATTACCTAGGTGTTGGTAGCGTGATAAAGTACAATCATGACAGATATCAGGACTATGACAGTGTTGAATGTGGACACTTGTGCTTAAAATTTCTATCTGGACAACTACATATAAAAGACAAATACTGTCTATATAAGAACATGTAATGAACGGACTAGAGTCAGTACAGAGAAAAACACCATCATGGAAGAATCATTTACTCTCACGATAACAGGAAACTCTTCTGTTCTAGACTCAGAGTATTTTCCACCAATAGAACTCTCTCCTCATAAGAACTATGTACTTGGACTCGTTGAAATGCTCACATTTAATGCGATTCCTAACGTTGACACTGGAAAGAATAAAATCTATGTTGGTGAACGAGTAGTGACCATACCTACTGGCAGCTATGAGATTGAAGACATTGAGAGTTATGTCCAGAAAGCTCTAGCAATTGATGGAATTACAATAAACATCAAGCCAAATAATAACACATTGCGCAGCGAGATCAAGTGTGATCGCAAAGTGAACTTTCAACCTCACGATTCTATTGCACGATTGTTGGGATTCGCTCCACGTGTTCTCGAAGCCAATAAGACTCATACTTCTGATCTACCTGTGGCTATTCTCAAAGTGAATGCTCTGCGAGTTGAGTGTAATATCACCACTGGAGCTTACATAAATAATCGCAAAGTGCACACGATTCATGAATTCTTTCCTGTTGTACCACCAGGATATAAGATCGTTGAAGTGCCGTCACACGTCATTTACCTTCCAATCGCCGTGAAGACAATACATCAAATTCAGCTCCGCATAGTTGATCAGGACGGTGACTTGGTGAATTTCCGAGGAGAGGTGATAACAATACGACTGCATGTCAAATCATCATCATAATGGGTATAGTGTACAATCCCAAAGGAGTCTATATAAGAGCGTCAACATGTCGAATGCAAACCAGTTTTCAATCAGCGCGCAAGGAGCTAACACCTCAGAACGTGCTCTTTCTGGAACAGCTTGGTCTAAAGATCAAACCACGTGGAAAAAGAAACTGAAACGTCCATTCAAGATATTGATCATCTCCTTTTGTTGCAATAAAAATGGAAGAAATACTAAACATTCAAGCACCAGTGAGATTTGATGAGTCTATAGCTCACTATGAGATTCATGCACATCAGCCTTATGCATCATCATCATTCAACAACAGTGATGAAATTCGAATTGCTGTCCAGCATCAAGATTTGTGTGTACTACCCAGCAAGAGTTCACTGCATGTGTATGGACGACTAACAAGGCCTGATGGGGTTACAGCTGTTGCTAGTACAGCACTAGTGAGCAATGCCATCTGCTATCTGTTTGATGAAGTTCGCTATGAACTCAATGGTATTGAGATTGATCGCTGCAAGAACGTCGGTCTCACTAGCACCATAAAGGGCTACATCTCACTTGCTCCTGGACAAAGTTATTTTATAGAGAATGCCGGATGGCTCGACATGCCGGAAGGAACAAAACGTCTTTCCAATGATGAGGGATACTTTGATGTCACTATACCACTCAGTATGATCCTAGGATTTGCTGAAGACTATCGAAAGATCGTTGTTAATGCAAAGCATGAACTTATCCTGACAAGATCACGCAGTGACTCAAATGCTGTTGTTCAAGCACGACAAGCGCCAGGAAACGAAGAGCAATTCAAGATCTCAATTCATAAAGTAGAGTGGATGATACCATATGTAATAGCTTCGGATGAGCAAAAGATAAATTTGCTGAACGTTATTGGAAAAGATTTTCTCACAACTATGAGTTTTCGCTCATGGGAATTGTATGAATACCCCATGCTTCCCACCACCACAAGACATATATGGACTGTGAAAACATCAACTCAGTTAGAAAAACCACGTTATGTTATACTGGGTTTCCAGACAGGTAGAAAGGATAGGCTAGCCAGATATGCTAATCGCTTCGATCACTGCAATATAACCAATGTCAAGTTATTCCTCAATTCACAGTACTATCCGTATGGTAATTTAAATCTGGACTTTGGCCATAATCAGTTTGCACTACTGTATGAGATGTATGCAAACTTTCAGGCAGCGTACTATGGTAAAGAGCCTGAACCAATGTTGAAGAAAAGTGATTTCAAAGAATACGCTCCTCTCAGTGTCATTGATTGCTCAAAACAAAATGAGTTTCTCAAACAGACCTCAGTGGACGTTCGTTTGGAATTTGAATCTGCAGACAATTTTCCCGCTGAAACTGCAGCCTACTGTCTAATTATACATGACCGTATGATTCAGTACCAGCCACTGAGTGGTAGTGTGAAGAAGTTGATTTAAGATGATAGTGGTGGGGGTAATGTTAGTGGTTGTGGGGAGAAAAGGTATAAAGTAGATGATTTTAGTAAGAGAATTCAGTTTTGGTCGAAATGGAGTTCATTGTAGACGTGCAAGGCTTCAAGAAGCCCAACAACCAGTTCATCTTCAAGGAATTGGCTATAGTTCCCCTTCAGGAAGAGGCTCAACCTCTAGTCTACCTCTTTGAACCTCCCTGCTATTGGAACTCTCTGCCTGCTCGATACAAGAGCGAAAATTTGTGGCTGACGCGCAATTATCACGGTATCGCGTGGACTTCTGGTGACATACCCTACGAGGAAGTAAGACCTATACTTCAAGATATACTACTTGGTGCTTGTGCTATTTACGTCAAAGGACTTGAAAAGAAGAAATGGTTTGACGAGTTTGGGCTGAATGTACGCAATTTGGAAGATTTGGGCTGTCCTTCGCTAAAGAAATTACACAATTCAGTTTCCGTCACGTGTAATCATCATACCCAGTTCTGGAATCACAACTGCGCTGTCCGAAATGTCCTGACGCTCAAGACCTGGTTCTTGACTCCTCAGGATCAGCCAACCATCAGGATTTATGCTGGAAGCAGTGCTGACGACGATGATGCTGATGATGTGACTAAAGGTGTAGATACTACAGACACTTGTTTGAAAAATACAACGCTCAAAGACTTTTATAATAAGTGTGAATTCCTGTTTTCATAATGTTTCTTTTAACAAATTAGGTTAAGATTTTACTTTGTAAAAATAGGTTAGGTCTTTTTTCTTGAATGAATAAAAAAAAAATAACTAACGGTAATAAAAGTGTTCATTACTTTTAAACCTATCCACTAGTTAACGATTAGTCATGTCAAATACACAATTTTTTCAAATTTCTAACTATTACTTTTATGATTATTATTGATAAATGTTGCTACATAATAAATAATAATTTTATTAACAATTAAATTTTACAGTCATTACTTATACTGAGTGCCAATACTATAACTCAACAGTTTAATTTTCTTCAAGCATCTAGAAGATTTGTGCGCATGTGCAACGAGTGGGGTAATGTTTAAAGAGTGGGATAATGGACTATAAGAGCAGCGACAGGTTACAGTGGTTTCATTCAATAAAGTGCAGTGCAAACTTCTTGTGAAAAAAGTTAAATAAGCCTTTAGAGAAGATGGATCTTAAAAAGATTAACGCAGTTGGTCGAATGGATGGGGTCCTACCTACAAAAAAACT
This sequence comes from Andricus curvator, assembly GCA_932195095.1. Lineage (NCBI taxonomy): Eukaryota > Metazoa > Arthropoda > Insecta > Hymenoptera > Cynipidae > Andricus > Andricus curvator. The sequence goes on from CAKNYM010048830.1 coordinate 10,463, forward strand.
TTCGGAACTGACTGTGAAGAAGAAGTATGCTGTGTTCAAGATTCGAAAAGTACGAACAAAGTATGGTAATAGGATTGTGGTTGAATTGGACAATCAGTTTTCTGTATTCTTGCCTGGTAGAATCATGAAAGTCTTTGAGGAAGCATCCGAGAACACACAAGAGGAGGATAAATTTGAAAAGATGGAGGAAGCAGTTAAGAAAAAGAAACTTTACTTTCACTACCTTGGAGGACCTTACACTCATTTTCAATTTGAATATGAGCACTAAAATATCTTCCTGAGAAAAATGTATTTGTGACAATATTTGTCTAAAAATAAATGTCATCTTTTCTACATACTTAAATGTTATATTTTAAACCTATCTACTGCGTGTGTATTAGCAATAAATAGAATAAGGTTTATATAAAAAAAGAGAGTTTCTGGTGACTTCATTTCATCATATAACTAAGGACACATTTCAAAAACAAATTTTGTAGAAGGTGCATCTTGAAGAGTATAGACTCCAATCAATAATTTATCTGTGGGTACTTACTAAAGAAAGAATGTATGCCGTTTCGCAGATTCAAAAAGTTTATAAAAGATTTGGTTCAAGAATTGTTGTTGTTGAATCGGAGGATCAATTTATAGTTTTTTATACCTGAAAGTATTGTGCACGTTTTGCAAAACAAATACAACGTAAACATAATGAATAATACAACCATTAAAGTGAAAGATTAAACATTTTTATTTAATACTCTTATATTAGGTATCAAATCTTACATGCATGAAATTTAAAAAAATTATTATTAATTTTTCTTTCACAAATTTCGAATATTTTTTAAATATTCAATCGTTTTTAGACTCCACCTTTTTCTCAGAAGTTGATGTCTTAGCTGAAGATGGTAATGAGGGTAGTGATTGTTCCAAATAACCAGGACGCAAAGGGTCGTAAGCTGCATCTGCTGACATCTATGATTGATAGAGTTAAAAAAACTATATACTAGGCTATATATATATATATATATATATATATATATATATATATCACATAGACTTTAACCTGTAAAATCTCTTCTATTTCTTGTCTTCTAGTCTTAAATCGAGGTAAAGGAAGATCTATTGTTTTCAAGTGGAAACGAGGATCATTTTGATGGTACGATTTACAGCAGCAGCACTGAGGTCTAATATCATGCCTTTTTACGAGCGATGTATCAGGAGTTGCTTGTGATTGTAATGATGCAGATGGATCACCCTTCACTACCACAATCAAAGACAGTAACAAAATTATTGGAATGAACTCTCATTGACTCATTTCAAAATTCAGATTCTGTTTTGTAACCATATTTTTATTTCCATCTTCAATAAATCACATAAACATATGCTTATCCATGTGGTAAAAACTTATTTCTTTATTCAGTTACCATGTTTCGTCGGTATATTATCTAAATATCCAGCCTATTTTTTTTTAATGATAGCTAGAAAATAAAATATGACTATAAAAAAGAATCTGAATGTGAAAAATTAAGCAATATTTGAATTTCTTGTTACAATTTACCTTGATAAATAAAAAGAGTTTTTTTCTGTATCGATAAAGTCACACTCCACCATTACTCATAAGAAACAACGCTTGATTGAGTAAAGTAGACATATATATATATCAACGTCTCCATTCAATATGAGTCTATCTGCTGAAAGAGCCCAGTATGAGACTATGCGCTGTTTATAAGCATAGGGAACAGTCTCATACACGGCGCTGTCAGCACACAGAGTCATATTGAATGGAGTCGTCGATATATCTGCTTATTTTTATTTGATGCACCTTCAGGTTTACGTCCGCTTATAATAACTGGCTGCGTTATTTTGCGATAAGTAGGATTCATTATTTCTATGTTCCATCTTTTACTCGCACTTCTTTTTTCATCATCACTGCTTAGATCTGATAAACGAAGATCATCGTTCACGATAGCTGCATACAGTGACGATGATGACGGGAGTGGAGCGGCAGCACGTTTATACGGTTTCTGTTTACCAGCATCTTTCAGCGGTACACTCTGATATGTATGGTAGCGGTGTCTGTGGTAGCAGTGATGGTGAGCGGGAACGTGAGTTGGATGGTGCCGACGATGACGACGACGATGAGCCTCACCAGACTCTCCAGATCTCTTTAAAATCTAAGAACACACACACACACACACACACACAATAAAATTCAATTAATAGCATAAAGCACCATGAAGAACACTTTTCACTGCATGAATCACTGCACGAATAACAACTCACATTTTTCACAGAACCACTCTTCTTCTGAACCATTGCAATTTTTTGAAACACTCTTTTCGTAAGACACTTTAATTCGTTAGACACTTCTCACTTCACACTGATTCACATTTCACCACAACGCGAATTGAAATTCACGTCTCTGCATGTGGGCTTTTAAAGAGAAGTCCCCACTATGTCCTAGCGGGATAGGGAGCGCGGGGAATCTCACGTCTGCGCGCCTCTGAATATGAGCCGGAGACTCCACGACGAGACGCCGTGGCATGTGTCTGAACTTCGGTGTCACACTCTCGCGGTAAAACAGAGATCACATTTATCGACCGTCTGTTCGGAAACGACTGTAGGTAAAGTGAAACTTTGCGCGTCGATGTCTTACCGACTGCTGTGGCTCCATTGCCTGTGTCTCACTCTGCCGGTATGGTAGAGAACACCACTATCGGTTATGGATATGGAAACGACTGTCGGTAATTTAGCACGGAAGCTAACCATTAGCGCCTGTCGGTAAATTACCGGTCACTGTTTTACCGACCAAAGTGTCACAGAACTGTCATAGCTATACTACTTAAAAGCAACAGCAATAATTACAGGGGTATCAGCTTATTCACTACCATAAGTAAAATATACTCAAAAATACTTATTCGCAGGATAATGAAAATAACAGAAGAAAATATATGGGAAGTGGATTTATGCCAGGAAGATCATGTACGGATCAAATATTTAGCTTAAGACAGATCACAGAAAAAAGTTTGAAAGTAGGAAAGAAAGTTTTTTGTGCGTTTGTTGACCTATAAAAAGCATTTGACAAGGTGGATAGAAGTAAACTTTGTGAAGTCCTTTAAGAGTACGGAGTCAATGGATGGCTCCTACAAGCAATAAAAACAATATATGCAGGTAACAAAGCGAGTGTAAGGGTTAATGGGAAACTGAGTCACTGGTTCGGTATTATGCAAGGCTTTAAACAAGGATGCGTTATGTCCTCATGGTTATTTATCATATTTATGGATAAGTGTCTCAGAATGGCCCTCTTCGACGAAGAAGGTGTAGATCTCGAAACAGTGAAGGTGCGTGGGCTAGCTTTGGCAGATGACAAGGTTGTTATAGCAGAATCAATCGAAGACTTGCAAAGAATGTTGAGCAAACTAAATACAAGCATGAAGAACATGGGCCTCAAAATTAACGTAAATAAAACAAAAATTATAGTGTTTGAAAGAAACGGGGATAAAACTTTGTGCAAAATTGTCCTGAATAATGAGAGATTAGAACAAGTTGATAAGTACATATATCTAGGTAGCCTATTCACTAGTGACAGGAAGATAGATGGGGAGTTAGATATGCGCATAAATGAGGGTAAGAAGGTTATCGGTAGAGCAGGGTCCATTCTAAGAAGTAAAAATCAATAAAAAAAAGCTAAAATGGCAATACATAATTCTATATTTCTAGCGACTGTGCTATACGGTAGCGAGACATGGACCTGTCAAGAAAAGGATAAGAGTAAAATTAACGCGATTGGCATGAAACCTCTGCGCACAATTTGCGGGAAAACACTGATGGATAAAGTGAGAAACGAAATAATCCTCAAAGAATGTGGTGCAAAAGAGACAATAGTTGTCACGTGGGAAAGAAATCAGTTAAGATGGTTCGGACATATTGAAAGAATAAAAGATGAACGTCTAATGAAACAAGTGTATAAAGGTAAAGTAAATGGCAGTATGCCCAGAGGCAGACCGCGGAAAGAATGGTTAGAATTTGTGAATGAAACCTCAATCCGAAAAGATATAAGAAGCCATAGAAACAGGAGAGCTTGCATGAACAAATGCATGGACGTGAAGGAAGCTAGAGAAGTATGCCAGGACAGGCAAGCGTGACGACAAATAGTTTATAAAATGAATGCGAGTAGAGTGAATGACGCCTGAAACAAAATACAGGGACTTGTTCAGGATCCTATACGTGAACCTACATAGGAACTAATCCGCGAGGGTTCGCTAGTGGTTTGGCTTTCTCGAAAGTAAGTTTGATCTTTAAGGGAATACAAGGAAAGCAACTTTATAGCTGTAAGCGACATAAGTTTTCGCGACGGCTTTCTGTAAAGGACCCCATAGGTGTTTCCTTTGCCGGTGCAGGTTCCATTGCAAGATCATCTACAGTTTCCTTCGCCAAATTCCTGCACAGGGACCGTCAAGATTACCTGTGCAGGGTCGTATGCAGGAATATGTCCAGGATCCTCCGAGGTTCCTGTATAGGAATTTTCAGCTGTGCAATTGCTTTTACTAAACGATGATGCAAAGTAGTTGCTTTTGATAAACAGATAGTCAATATCCGTACTACTCTGTTTAGTAAAAGAGACCTAATGGAACTAAACAGCGTTTAGTACATTTAAACCATCACGTAGTTATTATTACGATATTTTAGCTTACTATACGGAAATAGTTGCATGTTTTCTCCGTGTGAAATAAAATGATGATTAAGTCTCCAAGCTTGAAATTGACATAGGGAGGAATTTTGAAACAGTTGGAAGATGGCCTTGGTTTTAAAATGAAGGTGAGACTCGACTCTCGTGTTGTAATATCGCAATCTCATGACTTTATATTATGAGAGCGCATTAAAATGTAATAATCGAAAATGCTGTAGAAGTAAGAACTACCATTTAATGACCGTTGAAGATTGCCTCGCTTGAAGATAACGGGATAACACCTCCGGCCAGCCTGGAATATCAGTGATCGCTTTATTTATCCTTTAAGCTTTAAGAATAATGACTAGCGACGTTAGGTAGATTGTAAATATATCTGTTGGGCCGTACGAGATTGCAAAATGATCCTGCAATCACACGCGGCTGTGTGTGAAATACGATAGGATGTAGATAGAGTGAAGATACAATTCAACTCGCGCTTGACATTGTTGAGGTGTTGGTGGATTTACTGCACGTTTGCAAGTCGCCTATGGCACACGCGTAAAATAACCATCGAACAAAGTAAGCTGATATTTATATATTGCTTGGATTTCGTTTTTTAGTCGAGAAGGGATTTTCTATTACGATTTCCTCGACGCGGCCCATATCCTTAGACTCACAGGGTGGCTGCAGGACAGAGGAAAATCAGGAAAAAGTTTGTGATTTTGAAAGAAAAATACAAAAGTCAGGGAACTTCTTTGAGAAGCACGAAGTGTACAGTATTTCCCCTATTTACCTGCGTTTATTTTTTCTTCAAATTCCCCTTTTTTCCCTATTCTTGAAAAACTTTCCCTTTTCTCTTTGAAAATACGATAAAATGTATTAGCATAAACATTACAACTATTGCAGTTAAATTTCAGTGAACCTATATACATTACGGCAAATAACATATCGCACTTATTCTAATTCTCAACTAATTAAGGCAAGTAAAATATTGTCGGAATCGCGAAAAAACGTAGATTTCGAATATAATATTTATAAATTACTAATTGAAAAGTATAAAAAATTTAATGTTTTGTATTTTATTCCTCATTAGTGCAAAAGGCCCTCCTACTCTTAAGACTCGGTGACAGCGTCTGCACAGGAAAAACTGAAGTTAAATTTTGTTGCATATAACATTTTTGGCTGTTAAAGATTACATGCGATTTGGCGAAATTTTATCTTACGATGGAATAAAAGCTGGTGTCTGCTACATCCTTTGCAGCAATGGAAAAACGGTAAAGTATGAGTGAAAAGCTATAAATCAGGACACCAGATTTAAAGCAACTTTTTACGTACCTAATTTTTATTTTAAAAATAATTAGACTTTTCGCGGACGAATCAAAACGTATTTTTCGTGAATGTAAATAAAGAACTTGACACAACAACAACCATCGTCACCATCTTTAAAGATTACTTCATGGCTTATGTAGTTCATAAGAAGGTAACCGACCTCGAAAGATTTTATCGTGATACTTTCTGCCACAGTCGGTATTGTAGGTTAGGAACAACAAAAAATAGGAATCGAATTAATTTTTAAGTTGTAAAATTCAGTGGCGGATCTAGGTAATTGCCGCCCTTAGGCTAACAGGAAATTAACTAGTCGATTTTGCATCTGCAGTAAGACAAGTACCCTGACGAAAGTTTTTACAGCCAAAAGTTTTTTTTACAGCTTGGACAAAAATGATTTTTCGGACCGACTGAAAAATCCCGAATATAAAATTCTCGACACTGTAAAATTTCCGAGCTGGAAAATTCGCGATTAATAAAATTCCCGAACTGTTAATAATATTACCGAATTTGAAAGTTTCCGGCAGTTAATAATATTACCGAATTTGAAAATTCCCGACAGAAAGTTGCCAAATTATAAAATATCTGAATTAGAAAATTCCCGAATTTAAATAATTAATTTTTTTCAAATGAATATTATTTATTTATTTATTAAGAATACAATAATCAAATATTTCTATTAGAGAAAATATTTAATGTATGAAGTTTATAAAATTATCGTTTGAATTTGAAATAACAATATTTGAAATAAAAATTTGGAGGGCTGAAAAGTCCCGGAAAATAAAATTCCCAACTCTGTCAAATTCCTGAATTGGGAAATTCCCGAATAATAAAATTTTCGAATATGTAATAAAATTCCCAAATAAAGAAATTCCCGAATCGGAAAATTCTCGATTAAAAAATTCCCGAACGGCTTATGATATTACCGAAATGGATAATTCCCAACAGTTTATAATATTACCGAATTTAAAAATTTTCGACAGAAAATTGCCAAGTTATAAAATATCCGAACTAGAAAATTCCCGAATTTAAACAAATATAATAATCAAATATTTGTATTGAGAAAAAAATTATTTTTAATGTTTAAAGTTTCTAAAATTATTGTTTGACTTTGAAATAACAATAATTGAAAAAAAATATATTTCTGGATGATTTTCCCACTTCGGATATTTTATAATTCAGCAATTTTCTATCAGGAGTTTTAAAATTCGGTAATATTATAAACTGTCGGGAATTTTCCATTTCGGTAATATCATAAACTGTTCCGAATTTTGTTTATTCGGGAATTTAATTATTTAATAATTATATTATCCGGGAATTTTATTTTAGGATTTTTTAGTCGTCCAAAAATTTTCATCAAAAATAGTATATTATGCACCTAGGGGGAGAAAAAGTGCCTCTCCTCCTTGACGCATACGATATTTTTTATAACAAATGGATGATTTCAGGCCTTTCTCGAAATACAGTCATGATTTCAGTCCATAATAGATTTTGTATAATGAAGCATGGAATTGATGTTAACCTAATTTATGGTAATTTTAGAGGTGATTTGTAACTTACCACAAATTATCCAAAATTCATTTTGAAAAATTTCCCTAAATTACCGGAAATTTATGAAAAATTGCGGTCATTCTTGGTAATTTTACAGGTAAATATGGTAACTTACCATAAATTGCCCAAAATTCAGTTTTAAAAATTTACATAAATTTCCGGAAATTTATGATATATTTCGGTCATTTATGGTGATTTTACAGGTTAATATGGTAATTTAGACAAAATTCATATTCAAAAATTTCCATAAATTTCCGGAAATTTATGGAATTTTTCGGTTATTTATGGTAATTTTACAGGTAAATATGGTAACTTATCCAAAATTCATTAAAAAAAATTTCCATAAATTTCCGGAAATTTATGAAAAATTTCGGTCACTTATGGTAATTTTACATGTAAATATGGTAACTTACCATGGATTGCCCAAAATTCATTTTTAGAAATTTCCATAAATTTCCGGAAATTTATGAAAAATTTCGGTCATTTATGGTAATTTTACAGGTATATATGGTAACTTTCCATAAATAACCGCAAAATTCTATTATCTGCAACCAAAATTTCCTCACAGTTTTTACGGTGATTGGGCTGATAACCCTAAAATGCGAGCTCATAGATGCATAATTTTCATTATTCACCTCTGACGTCACTTTTTAGTCCCTAGGGAGTAAAAAGTAGAGCTTTAGCCCCGCTTCATAGGCGTCGAAAAGGGCTGAAATCATGCATGTGTCATAAAAATATATTTTTTCAATAATTGCTATTTTTAATTCAAACAATAATTTTAGAAAATTCGATCAGGAAAAAATATTTTTCGATTGTATTTTTAATAAATAAATAATATTGATTGAAAAGCAATTTTTTTCCCATTCTTTCGCGAGTTTTATAATTCAGGAATTTTCCAGTTCGGATATCTTATAATTCGGGAATTTTTTATTCAGGAATTTTCCAATTCGCGAAGTTTATTACATATTTGAAAATGTTATTATTCGGGAAATTCCCAGTTCGGGAATTTGACAGAGTCATGAATTTTATTTTTTAGGATTTTTCAGTCGTCCAAAAATTTTCATCCAACAATATATTTTTTCAATAATTGTTATTTAAGATTCAAGCAATAATTTTAGAAAGTTTAAACTTTACAATTTTTTTGGATAAACATATTTGATTATTGTATTCCTAATAAATAAATAATATTCATGAAAAAATTTTTTCATTTGTCTAAATTCGGGAATTTTATAATTGGGGAATTTCCTAGTTTGGATATTCTCGAATTCGGCAATTTTATGTCGGGAATTTTCCAATTCGATAATATCATAAACTGTCGGGAATTTCACCATTTGGGAATTTTTCATTTCGGTAATATTATAAACTGTCCGGGAATTTTATTATTATGCAATCTTCCTATTCGGGAATTCAGTTATCCGGGGATTTTCTAATTCAGGAATTTTACAGTCTTCCCGATTTTTCACCATAAGTGTATTTGGATATTATTTTTCATTTCGAGAAAGCTATTTAATTAAATAATAAAACCATTACACATTTTTTATGGATTTCATAATTTAATTGGATAGTTTTTAGAAAATAAAGAATAATATCCAAATACACTTATGGTGAAAACCCATTTTTTTCTGAGTTTTCAAAAAAATTAAGTTTTGTCCCAATGCAATTGGTATTATTTTTAATCCCTCAGCTTGCAGACATCTTTTATTTCCCAACCTGAAATACCTGATAGAATATACTTAAATTTCCATCAATATTATCGTAATATAAAATGTGATGTACAGTACCAAATTAAGATTTCCAATTTACATTCAATATTTTTGATAAATATTTATTTAATAACTTTTTGAATTAAAATTTCACGATTCAGCGTGCCCTCATACGTAGCAAAACTTTCGAGTTCAAAAAATAATTTTTCTGAATTTTCGAAAAATGAAGAAGAAAAATTTTTTCCTGATTTTTCTGTTTGAAAATTAACTTGTCAAATAATAAAAATTTGAAGCATGAAATAAGGCAAGGTCGATAGAAGTTGTAGTTCTTCAGAAATCATCTTTTAGCTTTAAAATTTTACTCCGTAAAAAAGCTTTTATATTAAACTTAAATACTGACGGATCTCGAAACTTTCAAAACGGAAATTCCTATCTCATAACTTTTGAATTGTGGTTAAGATCATAGTAAATATGGCATCAAAAAATTGCATTTTCTGGTTGAAGAGTATTGATTTTAGTTGAAAATTGAACTATTTTTTCAAAAATTTGTTGTTTTTTTTGGTTGAAAATTATTTTTGGAACGGAAAATTCAACAATATTCTTTTTGGTGGAAACGCGTCTTTCGTAGTTGAAAATTTAGCTATTTAGTTGAAATTTCGTTTTTTTTTTTGTAGAAAATGCATATTTTGTTAAAAATTCATGATTTTGGTTGAAAATTCAATTTTTTGGTAAATTTTTTTTCTACTTTGTAGGAAATTCAACAATATTCTTAAAACGTCATTTTCTAGATGAAAATGTATATTTTTCAGTCGAAAATCAAAATTCAACTACTTGGTATAAAGTCGAACTATTTTGTTAAAAAATCCATTTTCTGATTAAAATTTTTTTATTTTAGTTAAAAATTGAACTATTTACTTGAAAATTGTTTTTTTTTGGTTAAAAATTAATTTCTTTTAACGAAAAATTTAACTACATATTTACTTTTTGGTGGAAATATGTCTTTCTTATACATAGTTGGAAATGTATGTATTTTGTTGAAATTTCGTTTTTTTGGAAGAAAATAAAGATTTATGCTTGAAAATTAATCTTTTTGTTTGAAATCTTAACTATTTTGTTGAAAATTCAACTATATGATTAAAAATGTACGTATTTTGTGGAGAATTATTATTTTTTGGCAAACAATTAATCTTCTTTGTTGAAAATTCATCTTTTAGGTTGAAAACTCAATTATTTGGTTAAAATACACCTTCATTGTAAAAATTATCTTAATAATTATTATTCTATATAATTATTAATCTTTCTTGGTAAAAATTTAATTTTTTTAGTTAAAAATTAATGTTTTTGGTTGAAAAATCAACTGTTTAGTTGAAAATTAATATACTTTGCTGAAAATTAAACAATTTTGTTCAAAAGTATCTCTTTTTGTTGAAAACATAACGGTTTCGTTAAAAATTTGTACTTTTGGTTAACATTAACTGTTTTTTATTTAAATGTAAAATCTATTTTGTTTGCAATATCAACTATTTAATTTTTCGTTGAGAATTCATGTCTTTTGATTACAAATTAATCCACTTTGTAGATAATTCAACAATTTTGTTAAAAATTAATTTGTTTGTTTGAAGATTCATCATTTTAGTTAAAAATTCATATTTTTGGTTAAAAATTTAACTATTTTGTTAAAAAGTAATTGTTTTGGTTGAAGATTTTTTACTTTGGTTGAAAATTCATCTTTTAGGTTGAAAATTTAACTATTTTGTTGAAAACTCGTTTTTTTGTTAAATATTTATTTCTTAACTGAAAATGTAACTATGCCAGTTGAAGATTCAACGTTTTAGTTGAAATTCATCACTTTGGTTCAAAATTTAACTATTTTATGGAAATTTTGTTTTTTGTTTGTTTAAAAATCAATTTTTCAAGTGAAAGTTTAACTACTAGATTTGTGGTGGGAATTTTTTTTTTCAACTGTTTGGTTCAAATTTTATTGTTCCTACTTGAAAATTCAACGAATTTGGTAAAAAGTAATTTTTTTGGTTAAAGATTTGTCATTTTACTTGAAAATGCATATTTTTTTTACTAAAAATTTAAATATTTTGTTAGACAGTAATTTTTTTGGTTAAAAATTCTTTGTTTTAGTGGAAAATCAATTTCTTTTTTTTGCAAATTCAACTATTTTGTTGGAAAATCGTTGTTTGATCGAAAATTTATTTTTTACTGAAAATTTAACTGTACCAGTTGAAGATTCATTATTTCAGTTGAAAATTCATCTCTTACATTGAAAACTTAACTACTTAGTTGAAAATTCGTTTTTTTTAGTTTGAAAATTAATTTTTTTGATGAAAATTTAACTATTCCATTTCTGGTGGGAAATTTATCTTTTTTGGTTGAGAATGCAACTGTTTAATTCAAAATTGATCGCTTCTAGTTAAAAATTGAAAAATTTGGTCAAAAGTTTATTTATTTTGTTGAAAGCACAACAATTTTGTTAAAAAGTTATTTTTTTGGTCGAAGATTCTTCATTTTAGTTGAAAATTCATCTTTTTGGTAGAAAGTTCAACTATTTTGTTGGAAAATCGTTGTTTTTTGGTTAAAAATTTATTTTTTGACTGAAAATTGAACTATGGCTGTTGAAGATTCATCATTTTAGTTTAAAATTCATCTCTTTGGTTGAAAATTTAACTATTTTGTTGAAATTTCATTTTTTTGTTTTTTTGAACATTAATTTTTCAAGTGAAAAATTAACAATTCCATTTTTGGTGGGAAGTTGATCTTTTTTGGTTGAAAATTCAACTGTTAGGATCAAAATTTATCGTTTCTAGCTGAAAATTGAACTATTTGTTCAAAAGTTCATCTATTTTGTTGAAAATTCAACAATTTTATTAAAAAGTAATCCTTTTTGGTTAAAAATTCGTTCATCACCTACATCGCTGACTCCACCAACGGACAATTATCTAATTCAATTTATTTTTCGATTGTTATCCTGTTCACTCAGACATTTACAATTTTATGCAATTATAAATTAATAAAGATACACTCGTGTGATTCGATCCAGGGAATTTTTTTTATCCTGTGTTCTAAAGTCTGAAACTTTACCAATAATATTATAGAGAAATATATTTATCGAGAATAATTTTAAAAAAATTGTCCCTGGGCAGTTATCAGAGAGTTACGATTATGTAGATGTTAGCATATTTCTGTAAAGCGTTTCTTGGAAAATTGCGAAGATTGTAAAGTACTCGCTTTTATCGAACTTTGATTCTGATCTGACTTTCTGGATTTCCGTCGTCAAATATTTCATGTTTTATATTCTAGTTCGAGGTGCTGAGTCGCGAGAATACAAAAAAATAAAATAAAATTTAAATACAATTTTTTGAACTTTGATACCCGTCTCGTAAAAGCAGTTTCAAATTTTTAATTTAAAGACTTTAAAAGTAAAAAATATCAAATTGTAATAAACATTGAGAAAAAAACTCTAATTTATACATTTTAATTGTAAAGGTAACAAATGAAAAAAATTTCACTCTCAAATGTATTCATTTATCAAAACGTACCCATTTTGAGGCTGCACTTTGAATCTTTAAAATTTTAATTGCTCTACAATTGTTCAATTTTGAAACAGTGATATATAACATTTTTAATTATATGGTCATATAGGTGGAATTAGATTAGAATTTTGATTTGTTACATTCTCATCAGAGAAGGTATTAGATTTGTGTAAAATTTGACCCCCCCCCCCCCCACCGTTTTTCTCAAATGTCCATGTTTTGATACCTTTTGAAGATTTTTAGACTTTTAGCACGATAACTTTCGAAAGAATTAACAGATTGGATTGGCCTTCGGTATACCCTTTTAGTGTCCTGAACTAAAGGTCAAGTTCGTTAACCAGCTATTTTGGATAAAAATTCAAAAAGTTAAATCATTTTCAAAAATTTTGAAACCACTTTTTTAAGATTGAAAAATTCTATATACGGCTATTCGTAGTACTTGAAAATTTGAACAATTTATCTCTACGACTTTTTTTGATAAAAAGAAAATGAACAGAGTTATAGCTTTTTCAAAATTAAAAAAAAAACGAAAATGAAAACTTAGATGCAAACAACGCATGATATGAAAAAAGTCAAGAGATAAAAAACTTTTCTTTTTGAAAGCCCTATAAGATTATCATAACAACTTTTTGAATTTTCTTGAAAAATCGAAAATTCAAATTTTGATCACACAAAAAATAATGAAAAATCAAAAATTTCATTTTGCGGTCAAACTATGCAAGATACGATAAAAGATGCGAAAAAAAAATTGTGCGCCCACAAAAGAACTAAAAATTTGTTATTCATTACTTTTTGATGAGATGTATACAATTTTTGTTTTATTCGTAAAAAACAACATTAAAAATAAAAAAAATTAAATTTTTCGGCAAATGACACAAGCTACAAAAAAAATGATTGAACACAGGTTGTCCACAAAAAAAGCTACAAAATTGCTACTAATCGTTCTTTGACAAGATACCTAGTTTTTGTTTTAATCGTGAAAAATAACATTAAAAATAAAAAATAATTTTTTTTGAAAAACGACGCAAGGTGCGACAAAAATTAATAAACAAAAGTTATTCACTCAAAAAAGATCTACACATTTTTTAGGGATCATTTTCTGATAAAAAACGCGTCGTTTTTGTTTTATTCGTAAAAAATAATTTTTTTAAATTAAATGTTTGGACAAACGACACAAGTTACAAAAAAAGATAAATTGACAAAAATTGTGCAACTAAAGAAGATATACAAATTTTTCATGAATCACTTTTTGATAGGACGCGTAGTTTTTGATTAAATCGTAAAAAATAACATGAATATTATTTAAAAAATTGTGGCAAAAGGACACAAGGTACGAAAAAAAATTAATAGACAAAAGTTGTTCACCCAAAAAAGGGATAAAAATTTGTTATGATTCACTTTTGGACAGGATGAGTCATTTTTGTTTCATTCGTAAAAAACAACATTAAAAATAAAAAAATAAATTTTTTTGGACAAACTACACAAGCTACGAAAAAAATGAATTTACGAAAATTGTGAACCCAAAAAAGATCTACTTTGTTATTAATCACTTTTCATTAAGGGAAATGGCTTAATGGTATAATAATAATAATAATAATAATAATAATAATATAGTATAATATATAATATAGTATAAAATGGTAGTTTTTTTTATTCATAAAAATAACATTGAAAATAAACAAATTAATTTTTTGGAAAAACGACGCAAGGCGCAATAAAATATTAATTGAGAAAATTGTTTTTTTTTCTAGGATGCGTACTTTTTTAGTTATAAAAACAAGACCATAAAAATACATCTGTTTCAATATGAGTGCATATTATAAATTGTAATAATATAAATTTTTGAAATGATTGATATAATTGAAATGATACATTTTTTAGGATAGCTGAGACTAAAAATTAATACAAAATAAAGTACAAACATTGAAGAAGTAATGAAACATAAAATTTGTCCCAGACCGAGGTACAAAAATGAATATAATATACATTTGATATAATAGAATTGAGCTCAATGTAGAAAAGTTCATTAAAGCCGAAGGAGCTTTAACAAAAGAGAATTCACAATCACCAAATGACAGTTGTCGATGCTTTGACTTTTAATTTTAAAAGGTCTGTAGAAAAATATCCACAGGAACAAAAACTTTTTTTTTTATTTTAAAAATTACGGCTGTCTGCAAAATCATTCAAAGTTTTTTAAGTTTATCGGGTTAAAGTTAAGATATTTAAAAAAATTCCGAGGAATTTCAGAGTATTTTCAAGATTTCTAAATATTTCAAAGAATTTCCAAGATTTGAAAAGATTTTTTTAATATTTTAAGGTATTTCTAAACATTAAAATTATTTTTAAAGATTTGAAGACATTTTTAAAGATTCCAAGGAATTTCAATAGATTTTAGGAATTTGAAGAAATTTCAAGATATTTCAAAGGATTTTAAAGATTTTAGGGTACTTCAAAAGATTCTGAGGATTTTTTAAGAGTTTGAAAAAATTGCAAGGGATTTTCAAAGATTTAAAATAATTTTCAAGAGATTACAAAAATTTTGAGGATAACGATTTTTAGGGGAATGAAATTTCAAAGAATTTATTCAGAAGAATTGAGAAATCTCAAGGAATTTCAACGATTTGAAGAGATTTGCAAACATTTCAAGGTATTTTAAAATATTTAAAAATATTTCAAAGCATTGGAAATATTTTTAAGTATTTTAAAGGTTTCCAAGGAATTATCAAGAGATTAAAATTTTTTTAACGAATATCAACAGATTTCATGTAACTTCACGGGATTTCAAGGGATTTTATATTTCAAAAAAAATTCAAAGAATTTATTCACAAGAACTGAGGGATCTCAAAGGAGCTCAAAGGTTCGAAGAGATTTTTTTAGTATTTCTAGGTATTTCCAAAGATTTAACATTTTTTTGCATATTTTTAAGAATTTTTAAAAAGATTCTAAGGAATGTCAAGACATTTTAAAGATTTTAAGGTTTTCAACCAGAATATTATTATTAAAAATAATGATTAATTATTGAAACAATTATTTTTGTTAACTAATTGATTATTGCTTCGCTCTAACTAAAAAGTTAAAAGCTTTTAAATATTTTTCACATACATATTTTTTAACAAATTACAAGAACAAAAAACAAGTTAAAAGTATTGAAGAACAAAGTATTTTACACACTCAATGTTATTGTTACTAATGAAAAATAGTTCATTAGCTAAAAATAACGCATACGGGTTTTTTTGAGTAGCTTATGACGAATCTGAAGACAAAATTTTAAAATCAAAAATGGCGGATCCAATATGGCTACCAAAAAATTAAAAATTAGTCCAAATGCTTCAAAATGGGTCCACAGGGGGTTTTTGGTTTGCTGATTACGAATGTGGAGTCAACATTTTTAAACTTCCAAAATTAAAAATGACATCCAATATGGCGAATAAAAAATTCAAAAATGAGTCCGGTGGCTTCAAACTGGGGTTTGCGGGTTTTTTTTTTTGGCTCGCTGATTACAAATATGATGTCAGAATTCAAAGATTCAAAATTGCGGATCTACTATAACGGTCAAATTAAAAAATGGTCCCGTGGCTTCAAAACTGGGTCCTCGGGGGTTTTTTGGGTCACTG
This sequence comes from Andricus curvator, assembly GCA_932195095.1. Lineage (NCBI taxonomy): Eukaryota > Metazoa > Arthropoda > Insecta > Hymenoptera > Cynipidae > Andricus > Andricus curvator. The sequence goes on from CAKNYM010048830.1 coordinate 26,844, forward strand.
ATTGCAAGTCTGAAGTCAAAATGCTAAAATTTAAAATAGTGGGTCCAATATGGCGGGCAAAAAATTTAAAGATAAGTATTATACTCGCTATTCTGAATTGTTGAATTTTGACTGCAGATTTGTAATCAGCAGCCTAAAAACCACTGAGGACCCATTTTGAAGCAACGTGATCAATTTTTTAATTTTTTGACCGCCATATTGTATCCGATATTTTGAATTTTAGAATTTTGACTTTAGATTCGTAATTAGCGACCCAGAAAACCCCAGAGAAGCAATTTTAAAGCCACGGGACAAAAACGTTCCGTGCATGAAGTTTCTAACAATTCGTATGTAAGGAAAAATGTATGCTTCAAAGGGTTAAACATCTAATTGTCAGTAGGAAATAATATTTTATGTTTTTTAAAAACAATTTGTACTAAAATGAACCTCCAGAAAAATAATTAGTACCAAAAACTCGAAAATGTCAATTTTTTACCTATGGGGTTTTTTGGGACCCTATAAAACAGACTTATGGATTTGAAATTCAAAAAGTAATTTTTATTTCGTATTCTATATCTAATTGTAAAGGGAAATGTTGAGTGTCAACTGGATACACTTAGTATTGACGATTCTAAATAAAATTTAGAAAAACTTTTTTCTTATGGAAGTACATGTTAAACTTAATGGGGTTCCTGGAACCTCTGAATATCATTTTTTTTTAAACAAAAAAATATATATTTATTTATTTTTGATTTGAACAAAATTGAGGGGAGAGCAGGTGAGAGAATAAAAATTTAAAAAAATGGACCACGCTAGTGGACACGTGTGGCAGTGTTTTATACATGTAATAACAGTATGATAATAAAAATCATAATAATTATGAGAAACAATTTTTCGAGAAATTTCCAGGGAGATCAATTGCAAATTAATGATAACAATTGACTAAATTTCTTAACTGAAACTGAACACCCGATTACTAATTAGGATTTTAATTGAAAAATTTGAGCCAAATTTTTCCGCATAGCTGACGCCTCAAACTTTATGACCCGAACTCATTTAACGTGGAGAATGCGACCAGCCCGTGAGATGTCTCGTGCGAAGTATAACCTTTGAAAAATATATCTGCGGACGCGACTTTATGAATATTAATACAAAAGGGAGAGGCTTATGAAGCTTAACTTCTCCAGGGAGGAGGGCACTTAAAAAATGATTTTCAGATAGTTAAGAAAGGAGAGGACTAATAAAAAATCCCCTAAATCTTCTCTTCTTTTCGAAATTTTGAAAAAAGGCGTTTGGGTACATAAAAGGGGTTAAGCATATAATGACTGTTATATATATATATATATATATATATATATATATATATATATATATATATATATATATATATGACGTCATTATATATCTATGACTCGTTTTCGGCTCGCTCACTCGCCTGCGGCTCGTACTGCCTCGCCCACGACTCGTACTGAAATATACACTCGTCAATAAAGTTCTCATCCTCCCCCTTGCTGCTGAATATATTATTCCTCTTTGTTAAAAACTATTTTTTTCAAACAAGCTTATCGCAATTATTTAAAAATGTGTCCAGTGAAAACTAATTTTCAGCTTTGTATGTGCAACTTTAGTTTATATTTTATTATCGCGGAATGGACAATCATGACAGTACAGAAGGAAATTGACTGAAAAGTAGAGTCTTGAATTTTTAAGCAAATAGGTGAATCTATAAATAATAAATAAATTTCCATGCAAGAACTTTTCTAATAAAAAAGATGAAATTTTGATCTAGAGGGACGAATTTTCTATCCTAGAAAATGAATTTTCTACAATAGTATATTGTGCTACAAGTTGAAAAAGCGAGAGATTTAAAACGAGTGTGAAGTTAGCTACCCGAGCGGAGCGAGGGTGGCTATCACACGAGTTTTAAATCGTCGCTTTTTCAATGTGTGGGACACGATACTTTTTCTATAATTTGTTAAAAAGTGCTAGTTTTTGTTTACCTGTTTTTTTGTGTAAAAAGAAGGCGATTTTTTGTCGATTGACGCAACAATGACAATGGCAATTATCAAAACCATGGCAATAATATGGCAGTAATAATAAGCTGGTTCTCACAATTGAATAGTTGGCCCATAAAGTTGAGGGCTTCAAAACTTCCGATTTTTCGTGAAAAAAACCAAGCACAGTATTTTCGGAGAAAATGACGGTGTTTTTTTGCTTTTGCCAAGTGACAAAAGTACATACAAAATACACAACTCGAGACTTTTCAGGAAATTGCTTTTAGGTTAGGGACGACAGTCGGGAAATAGAATGAAGTTGGCTGCGCACGATGCACGAGTCCACCCGAAATAACATTTACTTTTTCCACTGTGCCTCACTTTTATCACTGTCCATTTACTTTTTCCACTGCATCTGTCCACTTTTGTCACTGTTGCCCGGAAAGGTCGGCACTGCGCATGCGCCACGTCATCGAGCAAAAATCGGTAACTTTTTACACCAAAAACAGGTGGAAAAACTGGCACTTTTTCGCGAATTATAGAAAAAGTAATTAAAATGTCGAAAAAAAGTTGACTTTAACAAAATCGTTGAATTTTCAACCTACAAAGATGAATTTTCAAGTAAATGGTTAAATTTTCAAAAAAATAAGATTAATGATCAACCAAATAGTTACATTTACAAACAAATAGTTGATATTTCAATTCAAAAGTACAAATTTTCAACAAAACAGTTAAATTGGCGATCAAGAAAGATGACTTTCTAACAAAATGCTTGAATTTTTAACAAAATGGTTAAATTCTTTAAAAAATATTTGAATCCTCATCCAAAACAGATTAGTTTTTAACCAAACAGTTGCACATTTGAGGCAAAAAAATTAATTTTCTACAAAAAGTTGAATTATCAACCCAAAAAGACGAATTTTCCACAAAAAAGTTGGATTTTTATGCTAAAAAGATTAATTTTCTATGAAACAGTTGAATTTTCAACCCAAAAGTATGATTCTTTAATAAAAAAAGTTGATTTAAAACCAAATAGTTCAATATCAAACTAAAAAACGATCAATTTTAAACCAAAAATGTAAAAGTTAAGTTTCCAGTGCAAAACAAAAACTTTCACACAAAACAAAAAAAATAAAATTTTGTGTTAGTAAACAATCATAAAAAATTCGAACAGTAAACAAATTTTTTTTGTGAATTCAGAATTTCTTGGAAATGTGCGAAAAACATTTTTTTTTATTGAGTCGTATGTACACTTTTTTGAAAAAATTGAATGTGTGGAACCTGAAATTGCTTCAGCTTGAACCATCATTTTGCGTTTTCAGAAAAAAATTTGTCATTGAGAATTTTTTGGACTTTTGATTTTTTTTTTGCTTTTTTGAAACCTTTTCACATCCACGAAAAACTTTCACATGAAAGAACACATTTTCATGAAAAAATTTCAAAACACTTTCCATGAAGGAAAAATAGTGACATGCTTCGTTTATTCAAGCTGAAGAAATTTCAGGTTCGAATATTCAACTATTTCCAAAAAACTATGCTTTTAACGTAAAAAAAAAAACGAGTTACTGAACATTTAAAAAAAATTCTAAATGAATTAAATTTTTTTTAATTTCTAATTTTTCGTTCACTAGCAAAAACTGCACATTAAAAAAATTTGCCACAATTTTTGAACCAAAAGGATTTTTTTTTTAATTATTAAATGAAAACAGAGAATTTGGATATCAACCCAAATTTTTTTTCCTTGGCTGAAATGATTCGATTAATTTTTACTAACCACTCAAAAATTCTTTGAAAAAAAGATCCTCTAGGCATTTCCAAAAATGTATTTTAAAACAAAAATCATCATAGCTCGAACAACATTTGCCATTTTTGAACAGTATCAGGTTATATTAACATTTTCAACAGGAAATCGGTTATTTTGAATAAAAGTTATTATAAAAAATATTTTTCTTGCCTTCTTTCTTATACAAATTTTGTAATAATATTAATTTTACATTCTAATTTCAAAATTGCGTGAGACAAAAAAAATTGTTTTTGTTTTCTAGTTGACTTAAAATTGTTCATAAATTATCCAGGAGATTTTATTTTCCAGACTTGAATTTTGAATAATTTCTAACTTGCGCCCGTTTTCTTCTCCTTTTTTTATCTCGCCAATATAACCCAAACCAATTAGCCAATGCGTGTAATTAGCTGATGAATTTCGCGTTAATTACTCGCGACAAGATCGCTCGATCACTTGATTCGATCACGAAATTAAAAGCAATCTAATCAAGATTGTGCAGAATGCGTGCAAGTTTTTTGTTTTAAAACTTTTTTCCGAACGTGTCTGCCCATCGCGAATATCAATAAACGGTGACTCCTTATGTAAAAGCTGTTACCTTGCATCAGTTTTTTTTGAACCCATAATTTGCAATTTTAATTAAAAGTTAAGATAGAACTGTTAAGAAAACTCAGAAAATTAGATGGCCTGTTATGGAACAAAAATTTAGCCTTCAAAGTTCGAAGGAAACGATTTGCAAAATTTAAAACATATACTTCTTTTGAATTTATAAGGAAAAACCTAATTTCTTCGAATTCTTCGAGACTATTTATTCAGAACTGTACAATAATAACGCTTCGGAATCGGACCGATTCCCTCATCAGATTGTCTATTATTGAATATGAACAATAAGAATCATATTGTATACAGTAATTTTCATAGAATTTGCTCACAATAAATCAAGGACTTCACAGTATTTCAGAGATTTGTTTACATATTCGAGATTATCGCCGAAAAATCTGTTTAAGAAACTCAATTTTATTTTAATTATTTTAATTCTAATATTCCAAGCAAAACAAAAAACCCGGCCTAGAGGTAGGCCGGGAATTGGCAGATGGGAACATATGAACTCCTATCTAATACAACGCTTCTGAAGGCTGGTGACCTTCTCAGCATAAAACACCAACCAATTGAGACTCTCGGTTTCCATTCTCTGTCCTCCCCCCCCCCCCCAGTAACACAAGTTTTGGTGGGACTGACGTTACAACTAGACTCCCCACCATACGACGAATCACTACTTAACTTGGTCATGATTTCGACTCGTAAAATAAATTTCGCGCATGAAGGTTGTAGTTGGGTGTAAAATCTAAACAATGAATAATACAAACAATAAAATAGCCTCAGAATGGACGAAAACTTTGATTGACGGAATGCATACACACGGTAAACGTAAAGGTCGAGTTTCAGGCGATGAATGGAGACTGGGTGTTTGGAATGCTGGAGGAGTAAATGATCTTAAGGTAAGAGAACTACGAGAAACTATGCGCGTAAAGAAACTAGATATTTGATGTGTACCTGAGACGAAGAAAAAGGGTTGCGAAAGTAGAAACATAGAAAATGAGGTGTTGAAAGGCAGTTTTGAAATATGGTCAGGAGTAGGTAGTAAATCACATGGTAGTCAGGGGGTCGGTTTAATTATGAATGAAAAAGCAAGACAGCATCTCAAAGATCATGATTTGGTATCTCCCAGATTGTTGTGGGCTAGAATGAAGGTAGGAATCAGAAGATTATTTATCATAGCGTGCTACGCCCCAGTTGATAGCGATCCGAGAGAAGTCAAAGACGCCTTCTGGGACACTTTAAATTATACAATAAGTACTTGCCATCATGGTGAAAGAATCATTCTGCTAGGAGATATGAACGGATGGGTCGGCGTCCAACGTCAGGGTACAGATACAGAAAGGGTGCTAGGTAAGTTTGGGGATCCAGCAAGAAAAAATCATAACGGGGAAAAATTAGTTAGCTTATTGTTATAAAAGGGCCTACTTATTACAAATACTTGGTTTCGACATAAAATGATCCACACGTTCACCTGGTGTAAAATAAATAACCGCAGTATAATGAATTCGTTATTGCGGATGAAAGACTAAGACTAAACGAACGCATATAGGGCAACGTGGAAGGCGTATAGAAGCAATAAGGATATACAGGGCGCGTGGACTTTATTACGGGATATCATTGTTAAAACTGCGATTGAAGTGTGTGGTACGACAGTGGTAGGAAGAAAGTCTGGTGATTCGTGGTTAAATGATAAAATTCAGGCAGCCCGGCAAGAAAATAAAAAAGCCCACAAGAGAACACAACATAACAGGTCTTAGTGATAAGGAGAGAAATAAACTTGAAAATGATTACAGACACAAAAAGAGGAAAGTTAAACGACTAGTCAAGGAACGTAAAGGTAAAATAAGAACAGAAGAAGAGAAGAAAATACAAAACGATTCTGAAGGAAGAAGGAACCATGAAGCTATTATTTGAAGAGATGAAGGAAAGTAAAAGTACAGATTTTGTCAGCATGAGAAACAGCAAAGGTGAAATGCTCTATGATACAGACGGGATAGTAGACACTTTAAAAGACTCTTTTAAAGAATTATTAGGAGGTGAAGATATAGGGCAACAGAACTGCGACATAGAACATAATGAATTAGAAAACCCAATTGAAAAAGTCTGTCTCACTGAGGTCAGACATACATATAATTAGGAACTTAAAAAACGGTAAGGCTGCTGGTGTAGACAGTATTAGTGCTGAAATGCTTAAATACGGTGGCGAGTACATATCTCACAGGCTTTGCGAATTGATAAATTTATGTAACGAGATGGGGGATGTCCCAGGCGAGTGGAGAAAAGCAATTATCGTATCAATATACAAAAGGAAGGGAGATAAAAGCAACTGCAATAATAACAGAGATATCAGCTTCTTAGTACCGTAAGTAAAATATACTCAAAAATACTTATCCGCAGGGTAATGGAAATCACAGAAGAAAAGATATGGGAAGTCCAAAGTGGTTTTATGCCAGGAAGATCATGTACAGATCAGATATTTAGCCTAAGACAGATCACAGAAAAAAAGTTTGAAAGTAGGAAAGAAAGTTTTTCGAGCGTTTGTTGACCTAGAAAAAGCATTTGACAAGGTAAATAGAAGTAAACTTTGGGAAGTCCTTAAAGAGTACGGAGTCAATGGATGGCTCTGAAAGCAATAAGAACAATATATACAGGTAGTAAAGCTCGTCTAAAGGTTAATGGGAAACTGAGTGACTGGTTCGATATTATACAAGGCGTGCAACAAGGATGTGTTATGTCCTCATGGCTATGTATTTATCATATTTATGGATAAGTGTCTAAGAATGGCGCTCTTCGACGAAGAAGGTGTAGATTTCGAAACAGTAAAGGTACGCGGGTTAGCATTCGGAGACGACCAGATTGTTATGGCAAAATCAATAGAGGACTTGCAAAGAATGTTGAATAAACTTAATACAAGCATGAAGAACATGGGCCCCAAAATTAACGTGAACAAAACAAAAATAATGGTGTTTGAAGAAAAAGGTGAGAAAACAATATGCAACATTGTCCTAAATGATGAGAGATTAGAACAAGTTGACCAGTACGTATATCTAGGTAGCCTATTCACTAGCGACAAAAAGATAGATGGGGAGTTAGATAGGCGCATAAACGAGGTTCAGAAGGTTATCGGTAGAGTAGGATCCATTCTCAGAAGTAAAAACATACCAAAAAAAGCTAAAATGGCAATACGTAGTTGTATATTTGTACCGATTGTGCTACACGGTAGCGAGACATGGACCTGTCAAAAAAAGGATAAGTGTAAAATTTACACGATTGGCATGAAACCTCTGCGCACAAAATGTGCGAAAACACTGATGGACAAAGTCCGAAACGAGATAATCCTCAAAGAATGTGGTACAGGAGAGACACTAGTTGGCATATGGGAAAGAAATTAGTTAATATGGTTACGACTGACTAAACAAGTGTATAAAGGTAAACTAAATGGCAGAATGCCCAGATGTAGACCGTCGAAAGAATGGTTAGAATCTGTGAATGAGACATTAATCCGTAGAGACATAAAAAGCCATAGAAACACGAGAGCTTGCATGAAAAAATGCGTGGACGTGAAGGAAGCTAGGGTAGTATGCCAGGACAGAAAAGTGTGACGACAAATAGTTTGTAAACAGAGTGACAATAGAGTAAATGACGCCTGAAACAAAGACCTTGTATACTAATGGGCCCAAGTGGGGAACCACACATAACGATTTTGTGAGGCTCTTCACTTGGGGCGATCGCTAGAGAGATTCATCAGCAACCTGGGTCGGAGCAGTGTGGCGGGCCGAACGTGTCATTTGAATAAATAAGACGAGAATTCTAGATCAATCTAAAAAATCTATACCCCCTACCTCACATTACTCCTTTCCTCACCGAGCAAGTCACGCCAACCCCGAAAGGGAAATGGCTTAATGGTATAGTAATAATGTTTTGGCTGAAACATATGTAGGTGTATTAAAAGAGAAAATAACTGGTCTAAGAGGATAAATTTGTTTTTGGATCTTAGGAAGACCATGAAACCTAGCAATATTGGTATTGTAAGTTATGAGATCCTTTCTTCTGACGTTAGGACTAAGAAACTTATTAATTCTGCATTCATTAATCAATTTAAAGGTATCTCCTTGTAATTTTGTTAAGGTAACAATCATATTGTTAGCCTTATCTATGTATACTTGTCTATCAAACACTACAGTAATATTATCCTTATCCGCTCGTGTCGCTAATAAATCTTTATTGGAATTTAAAAAATTACTGGTTAATGTGATATTTTTAGCGATGAGCCTATCTATGTTGGAAATGTTTGTAGGTTTTTCGATATATATTCGTAAGTTAAGGTTAAAATCTTGTGTCTAATTTTATATTGGGCCTTATCGGGAATTTTTCGAACTAGGATTCAAAATCTTTTACAATTTCCAAAACATGTTGATGTTTCTTAGTGGCAAATTTGGAACTGTTATTCTCACCTAATCCAATGATATCGGCTACAAGTTCTGGAATATGTGACGCGTTCCAAATTAATAATTACAAACGTAGCATATTTTAAATTTCAAGGAATTTTCAAATTGAAACAAAAATGAATTTATAATTTGTAATCCAATGAGAATCATAAACTCATTTAGGATATTGTGTCTGCATGAAACTTATGTGATGCCTTTTCTACATATTAGGCACAACTTTGCCAACAAGCAAAATAAGAAGAAATAAAAAATATGTGCTTTTCGAGAAAACATTTGCGTACCTATATGTGTAGAAAAAGACACGTAAATTTTATGCGGTCCAAACCATTCTTGTGACTTTGAGACTTTGCTAAATATGAATTTTCTAATGTTTCTGGAAACGATGAAAGATATCGCGAAATACTTTTTAAATATATTTTTTTAAAGCAATATATAATTTTATGAAAAAAAATCTGTAAACTATAAATATGGTTTAGCTTGTACTTATTATTATATTTTTAAGTCGTTTTCAAAATAAATATATGTGTATATATATATATATATATATATATATATATATCGGAGGTGCCAAACTATCACTGGTTCGTAACCTTAAAGCTATACCCGCGTGCCAAAAAAATGCCAAGGCACTTGCGAGATGGATGCAGAAAGCTGTCATCCTTGGGTCGCTTCGTGTCCTCAAGACATACGAGGGTTTCGCCGGCCTATCGTTGTGATGTCGTCGTGCCCTGTGACCACCTATCTCACGGTTGTGAGACGTGGCCATAAGTGTGATTTACCACGGTTCTAGTGGGAACCGGTGTCATTTTTTAGATGACAGTTGCTCTCAGTGGGACCCTGCGGTGGTTGTTTAACCCTTTTTTTAAATTATATATATATATATATATATCATGAGATAAGAATTAATTAAATTTTTAGTGGTGTATTTATCGAGAACATTGACTCTTTCTGAATTGAAAAGAATTGCCACCATTTCGTTGGCAGGGAAAATAGCGGAACTATGGGCAGAAGAAGTAGGGAAACTACGAGCGGAATTAGAAGACATAGGGAGAATGAGAATGAGGGGAGAAGTAGTTGGGAAAGTGAGAGGAAATAAAGAGAGGGAAGTCAGGGAAAATAAGGGGAAGATAAGGGAAGTGAAGTATGGAAATTTGGGGGAAATTGAGAGAGGAGAACTAGGGGAACTAAGGGTAAATAAGGGACGGAAAGTAGAGGAAGTAAGAGAAAATGACGGGAATGAAGACGTTGGGGAGCTTGAAGTGAGTGGAGGGTGAGTAGGGAAAACGTTTGGAATTGAGAAGAAATGAGGAGAGGGGAAGTAGGGGAAGTAAGGAAAAATGATGGGAGGGGAAGCGAGGGAAATCAGAGGAAGGATGATGCGAAAAAATGAGGGTTGGAGAAGTCGAGAAAGTCAGGGGAAATGAGGGAAGTGAATTTCCTCTACGGTCAAAGTATACAAGTAAGGAGGGTGGAAGTAGGGGAAATTAGCAGGGAAAAAAGTGATTTAAGGGACATCAGAAGGAGTAGAGGAAGTGACGAGAAATGCCGGAAGGGAAATCAGGAAAAGTTATGGGAAATGAGTGAAGGGGAATTAGAGAAAGTGGTGGCAAAGGAAGAAGGGAAAGTTAAGGAAATTTAGGGAAGGGGAAGTAGGTGAAGTAGGGGGAATGACGAGAGGAGAAGTATTTGAAGTAGATGAATAAGGGTAGGGGAAGTAGGTGAAGTAGGCTGAATAATGGGAGGGGAAGTAGATGAAGAATTTGGGGAAGGGTGAAGTGAGGGGAGGAAAAGTGTGGAAGGGGGAAAAGGCTACGAAAACCTTTTTTGTAAGCATTCGTGCCTACTTTTACTATTCCTTCCTCATAGAAGGAGGTTTGTAACGACGTGAATTTTCAAATCTACTTTTTTGACATATTTCGATATCATTCAACCCCAGGAGCTCAAAAATACAATTTTGTATAAATGTCCATGTGTGCGTGGCTGTGTAACTTTTTTCTGTTCACCATATATCGAAATTTAAAAGATCGTGGCGAAAGTTTCGGATAGGAATTAATTCCGAATCATTCAGAAATCTGTATCCGAACCAATCCGAACCAATCCGAATCAATCTGAACCAATCCGAAAAAAGTTCTCAATTTTGTTCGATCCAAATCGGTTGAAAATTATCCGGCTCAATCCGAACTTCCAATCCGAATTTATCCGAACGAAATTTTCAATCCAAATGAATCCGAATTCTGATTGACCTAAACCGGTTTCCAAACCAAATGAATCCAATTCGATCCGAACTGGGATTCTTTCGGATTCATTCGGTTTGAAAATTCAGTATATCAATACAAGTTCGGATTGATTCGGATTCATTTGAATTGAAAATTTGGCTCGGATTGGAAGTTCGGATTGAACCGGATTGAGTCGGATTAATTTTTAACTGATTTAGATCGACCGAAATGTAGGAATTTTTTCGGATTGATTTGGGTGGGTTCGGATACAGATTTCGGAATAATTCGGAATGATTCGGAATGAATTCCTATCCGAAACTTTCGCCAGGGGAGCTATGATCAGGAAATCTTGAAAAATTGTAGCTGCGATTGATATTTAGGTCTATTAGGATTTTGAGCTAGATCTGCCATTTGAGAAAATTAGAAAACGTTTTTTTAGTTTACATTTCAAAAAAAATGTACCTTATTTATATAAAAAAGACTTTTCTGATATTCGAAATATAACAGTACTATATTTAGTGTATTTGTTCGCATCTTCGAAACCCATCGATAGACCTATTGCTACACCTTTTATGGCCATCAGTTCCAATTTATGAACTTTAAAATAAATGGTTTATTCTGTTTATATGAGAAAAATAAAAAATAAATATATTGTTTATCTTCTGGATATGAGGAAAACTTTGTTAATATTGGGAATACAACAGTAATGTATATGATATATACCAATGATATACCAATATCGTTTTTTAATTTGTTGACAAAATTATTTTCCTTGTTTATGAGAGGATTTTTTTATATAGGAAATATAACAATACTGCATTTGACGAAATTGTTCGCGTCTTCGAGACGCGTGGATTGAGTGCGCCCATTTGTCCTCCCTAGAATCCTTCATCCTTTTTTCCCATGAAAACTGTCCCAAGTATGCACGAAGGCACGCATAAGAGTTTATAAGAAGGCATAGAAAATATATTACCGAGCGGTGCTTTGTAAAGAAGTTTCGCGTAGGCGCAGGCGCACTCGATCGCAGGTTGGTTAAAAGGATTGCGAGACTTATTAGGTACCGACATAGGCTCATTTCGCGACCTTTGTTAAAATAAGAGCTCGACGCATCCAAAGGGGCGTATCAGCTTTTTTTCTCTTTTTTTTTAATTCTGTAGGGAAGAGAATGCCGGAAATGATCCCGCTGTCTGATTTATAAGATTATTTATTAAATTTGACATTTTCAGGGTGGCCGCAAAACATCATTTGCAAAAATTCCCTCACCTTTTCCTGAATGATTTTTAATTTTTTTTGACTATTAATATTTAAAGACCAAAATTCTAATCCTGATTTACTCTAAAAAAGTAAGAAAAAGGACATATATAAACCAAAAAAGTGACCAAAAGTGACTAATTTCAAATTCGAAAAGCAGTATAAAGTAGTATTTCATGTTTTTTTTCTAGGTCAGCAAATGCACAGAAGACTCGAACTTTTTTCTGTGATCTATCTGCTCAAGCTAAATATTTGATCCGTACATGATTACCTCTGTAATTATTGTAGTTGCATTTGTCTCCCTTTCCTTTGTATATTGGTACGATAATCGCTTTTTTCCAGTTACCTGGAACTTCTCCCATCTCAATACATAAATTCATCAATTCGCACAACCTGTGAGGTATGTACTCGCCACCTTATTCAAGCATTTCAGCGTTAATATTGTCTACACCAGCTGCCTTACCATTTTTTAAGTTCTTAATTATATTCCTAACCTCAGTGGCACAGATTTTCTCAATTGATTTTTCTAACGCATCGTGTTCTATATCGCAGTCGTGGTGCCCTATAGCTTCACCCCCTAATAATTCTTTAAATGAGACTTTTAAAGCGTCTACTAACCCGTCTGTATCATATAGCATTTCACTTTTGCTGTTTCTCATGCTGACAAACTCTGTACTTTTACTTTCCTTCATCTCTTTAAATAATAGTTTCATGGTTCCTTCAAAGTCGTTTTGTATTTTCTTCTCTTCTTCTGTTCTGATTTTATCTTTACTTTCCTTGACTAGTCGTTTAACTTTCCTCTTTTTGTGTCTGTAATCATTTTCAAGTCTATGTCTCTCCTCATCGCTCAGACCTGTGATGTTCAACGTTCTCTTGTACGCTGCTTTCTATTCTTGTTGGTCTGCCTCAATTTCATCATTCCACCATGCATCAACAGATTTTCTTCCTACAACCGACGTACCACATACTTCGGTCGCAGTTTTAACAGTGATATTCCGAAACATATTCCAAGCTATTTGTTGCTGTTTCTCATGCTGACAAACTCTGTACTTTTAGTTTCCTTTATATATTTATATAACAGCTTCTTGCTTCCTTCAAAGTCGTTTTGTATTTTCTATATTAATATCGACACTATATATTTACTGCCTCTAATGTCCTAAAGTTACTTTCCTTTCGCTGACTTAAATACCTTTTAATTCCAGAAGATTGAAAACAGTTTATCTGAAAATTATATCTCATCTTGTCGTACATACTACGTACAGATGCTTCAAACCATTTAATGGCCCCGCGCGCTACGCACCGTAAACCGTGAACCGTAAACGTAACATGAAGGAAGGAATTCCTATAATGGTTTTGTAAGAAGAAGGTGCATCGATTTATGGATCGTTAAATTGGACATTCGGGTCCAAACTACTCAAGAGTAAGGCAGCCACAGAAGAACAATAACAATAAAAAGTGAAGGAAAATAATAACGTTCGGTGACGTTCCAATGTCTCAATAAGGCTCAATTTCAGTCCTCTTGAAAATACTTTCAATTTTTATGCTAATTTAAAAAATTATAGCTTCTCAAAATGTATTATTAGGTACCGTTTAAAAACTACGTCACACTGATCGAAAGATGGGGGTTTAACAGGTTTTGTGACGATTTGTGACGTAGGGGGGAGGGGGGAGGGGTTAACGCAGAATATGACATCGCACATGCAAAATATAAAAGTGAACGACAATTTTTTGAAATGATTGAAAAAAATAAAATTAGTGATTTTACTTTACAAGCATCTAAATACAGACTTCACATACTTTCCCCTATTTCCCACTTTTTTCGATGTTTAAAGAATTCCTCTTTTTGATTCAGAATTCATCTCTTTTGGTAAAAAAATTAGACTTTTTGGTAAATAATTTAACTATTTTTTTGCAAATTCGTCTTTTTTTAGTTTAAATTTAATTTCTTTAACTGAAAATTTAACTAATCCATTTTTGGTTGAAAATAGATCGTTTTAAGTAGAAAATTCAATTAATAAATTTTTTGTTGAGAATTGTTTTTTTTTTTAATTCAACTATACTTTTTTTTTGGTTGAAAACTAATTATTTTAACTGAAAATTTGAATGTTGTATTTTTAGTTGAAAATTCATCGTGTTTAGATGAATATTTATCGTTTTTAGTTGAAAATTCAAATATTAAATTTTTAGTTGACAACTCATCTGTAATGGTTTGAAATTTAACTACTTGTTTCAAAGTTGAACTACTTTCTGAAGCATTCATTTTATTGGTTGAAGATTTAACCATTTTGTTGGAAATTCGTTTTTTTCTTGCAAATTAAGTTTTTTTTACTGAAAATTTAACTATTCCATTATTGGTTAAAAATTCTGCGTTTTTAGTTGAAAATTCAACAATTTGGTGGAAAATTGATGTATTCTTTTGAAAATTCGTTTTTTTTTGTTGAAAGTCAATTTTTTCAACTTCATATTTAACTGTTCCATTTTTGGCTGAAAAATGATCGTTTCTAGTTAAAAATTCAACATTTTGGTTAAAAATGGACGTATTTTGTTTTAAATTGGTCTTTTTTGGTAAAAAATTAATTTTATTGTTTGAAAATTAATTTGATTAGTCAAAGATTGATCTTCTTAGTTAAAATTTAACTATAAGTTGAACTGCTTTGTTAAAAATTAATTTTATGGCTTCAAGATTCATAATTTCAGATGAAAATTCATCTCTTAAGTAGAAACTAAATCTTGGTAGAAAATTCCTCTTTTTGGGTTGAATTCAACTATTTTTTATTTGAAATGAAAATATTTTTTGTTTGAAATATCAACTATTTTTTATGTAAAATAAAAATATTTTCGGATAAATTATCAGCTGTTTCATTTTCCGTTGACAATTTAACTTTTTCTATTAAAAATTACACAGCTTGATTGAAAGTAGAACGACATTATTGAAAATTATTTTTTTTCTTGGATATTCGTAATGTTAGTTGGAAATTCAAGTATTATGTTGAAGATTTCATTATTTTGATTTAAAAAATTCACCTCTTTTGTTGAAAATTTAAATAATTTGTTGGGCATTCGTCTTTTTTAGTAGAAAATTCATTCTTGTAGATTGACAATTCAACTGTCTTTTAAAAAAAATATATATATATATATATATATATATTAATCATGTTTTCAAATTACTTCTTCACTCATAAAGAATTGAAAGTACTCGCTCTGGTATGACAAGTAACTCCTCGTGATAAATTAGTATTGTTAATTGACCGCTAATTACAAGTAGTCGAGTTAATTGCTTGATTTATCCAATGAGTTCTTTCGCAATGATATCTTTTACGAGTGTAACGAACGCTCTTACATAATGGTTTAAATTACTTATTGAAAGAAACTTCAATTACTTCATATCTCAAATCTCTTTTCCTGATTATTGATTTCCTATTAGTCATTTGAGAAATATTCTCCTATTTTATAGGGCAATAAATCAATATGTATATTAAAAAAAAAATTTTTCGTATTTTTTAGCAATCTTTTGACTTTAATTTATAGCTTAGGACAGGTGCATTACCTGGAATGTCGAATTGCACTAAGGAATAAAATTTGTCACTCCAGTCTCCTCCAATTATTTTATCTACTCCTCACCCAATCCATCCTCCCCTAAAATCTTTAACACATTCTCTTGCCAGCTTTCTTCATCCTCCATTCCTCTCCTCCATTTTTCCCATACATGCTCCCATGTTTCATCTTCCCATTCACAGATTCTGCACTTTCTGTTCTCTTTCTCTTTCTAATACATCCCTTTACTTCCCTTACCTCGTTTCCCAATCTGAATCTTGATTTTCTAGTTCATCTTCTCTTTCTCCATCTCTTTTCTGAATACCTTGGTACTCTTTTTTTATCATCTTATATCATTTATTATATTTTGATTCCTCAATCATCCCCAATCTTTCCATTAATTATCTTTCCCTGTCCTTTTTCTCGAATTGTTCATTGTCTACTCTAGTCCCCTCTCCTATATCCATAGTTCTTGAGAACTACCCTCTTTCTTCTTTCTGTCTCGTTAATTCTATCACTCTCTCTCTCTCCTCTCTTCTTGCACTTTTTGCAAATTCTTCTCTCTTTTCCTCCCTTATCTTTTCTCTTCAAACTTCCATGCTCTTTTTCCTGCTCTAATACTGAATGTATATGTTTGTACTTCTTCTCTCGCTATATATCCAGGCGTTTTACAGTCTACTCCTAAAGTTTACCTTATATACCTTTCTTCTAACCAGTTAATCTCTTCCCTTTCTTTCCATCCCCATATCTCTGCTCCATAGCCTAACACCGACCATACTAGTATCAAAAAACAACATTCTTCTTCTCCAATCTTTTATTAACCTACTTTTTCCTATTCCAATACCTACTTCATTACCCCTGCCATTTTGTGTATTCCTTCTCTTATATGAGCTCTATATGATGTCCATTTGTTTGCAAGGTATATCCCAAATATTTAAACTCCTTCACTTCTTATAGCTTTATTCCCTTCCATCTCCAAGTCTATTCTTTTTTTCTTCCTTCTCCTTTTCTAAACCTTATTATGTTTGTCTTTTGAACATTTAAATTCAACTTTGTTCCTTTTAAGTATTTCTCCAGTCCTGTAATTAAGCTAACCATCCCTTCTTCTTCTCCTCCTTCTTCGGCCATCTTTTCCTATCCTAACTCCTCCCCATCCTTTTCTGTTAATTTCTTCTTCTAAGTTTGAGATTATTATATTAAATAAAAATGGTGTCTGAGGACAACTTTTTCTAACTCCTCACACCAACCAGAAACTATCTCCTACTAGCTCTGCTACCTTCACCCTGTTTTTTCTCTCTAAAAATTTCCAATAAATAACTTATTCTATCTTGACTTGGTCCACAGAGTCGAACGCTGCCTTTAAGTCCACGAACATTGCTATCATTCCCCTTTCTCTTTTTTAATCCTTCTATTTACCAGATAATTTAGAATATATATGTTGCCCATCACACTTTATTTCTTTCCTAAACCTTGTCTGATTAAGTTTCACTATCTTTCTTTCCTCAATTTCCTTCTTTCCTCAATCTCTTTCTTTAACCTTTCAGATAAACAGTAACATATAACTTATACAAAGTTGTCATTAGCGTCCCTCCCTCTCATCTTTAACCTTCTAATCTTTGCCTTTTTTCACTACTGGTACCACTAGTCCTTTTTTATATAACTCTGAACACCCCTCTCTTCTCCATGCTCTATTGCACATTAGTCGTGCCCATCCCTTTAGTTTTTGGCTCCATATTTCCAGACTTCATTTGCAATTTCATCCATACCTGGTGCCTTTCCATCTTTCACTATTCCTAATACCTTGACTATTTCTTCCCTTGTTATTTCCTCTTCCTGAAATCTTTCCCTACCATCTTGTCCTCCTTTCCTAACTTTCTTTTCTACCCCTCCTAGCAAATCCATAATTTTTTTCCATTCTTGTATCTCAACATCCTAGTTTACTCTGTTCCTTCTTTTTCTCTCTCTATTGACCGCCTTCGAAAACGCTTCTTCCGTATTAGCCTTCTCCGCCTCTTCTTCAAACCTCTTATATTCCTCCTTCTTTTTTATCACAGATCTCGGTATACTCATTTTTCTTCTTCTAAATTCTTCTCGACTACTTTTCCCTTCACTCTATTTTCTTCATTCCTTTCTCACTTCCTTCTTTTCCTTTTTACACTCCTCATCCCATCCACTTCTACCCCCTCCTTCATTAATTACTTTTTAAGTTGTGCCCTTGGATACTCCTTTTATTTCTCTTATCATTATTCCCATATCTTCGTTTACATTTCCCTGTCCAATTTTGATATTCTTGACCTTTTATTTAAAATGTTCTTTTCCTTTTATTGACCAATCCCCTCTTTCTATTCTTTTCATACCTTTACTTCCTTTTTATCCTTATTGTTATTACTCTTTTCTCCCTCTAATGTCACTATTATGGGAAAATGATCCGAATCTATATAATACCTACCTCTAGTTTCTTTATATTCTTTCTTACCTCGTCGTCCACTATCACATAATCAATAACCATTCCCCTTTCTCCTTTTGCGCATGTATAGTCTTCTTTCTCAACACACTCTATATTTCCTGTTAATATAAACCATCACATCTCCTCCCGACTCTTTAACCATTTCTTTCCCACCCCATTCAGTGTCTTTAAATTTTCTTCCCTGCTCTTTTTTTCATTCTTTTCCTCATCCATGTCTTGTTCTCGCATTAAAATCTCCTATTATCAGCTTAATCAATTGTTTATTTTCTTTCCTTAGTGCTTTTCGGCCTTTCGAAGAAGATTCCCAATTTTTGAAAATTTTTAGATTACGTTAGTATTTTTTGACGGATTTTTGTATTAATTACTTGAACTATTTAAAAATACCGTAAAATCTTTGAAATTTTTTGAAATCCCTTCAAATTATTGAAATCTGATGAAAAATCTTTAGAATCTTTTAAAACAACCTAAAATATTTAAAATGTATTGGAATCCCTTGAAATATTTTAGATTTCTTAAAAACTCCTTGAGATATTTAAAAATACCATAAAATATTGGAAATCCTTTGAAATCTCTACAAGTCATTAGAATCTATTGAGAATTTATTGAAACCTTTTAAAATATCCAAAAATATTTTGATCCCTGTAAAATCTATTAAAATTCCTTGAAATCCTTTAAATCTCTTGGAAATTCCTTAGAATATTTAAAAATTCCGTAAAATCTTTGAAATCATTTGAAAACCCTACAAGTTATTGTAATCTATTGAAAAGTCCTTGAAATCTTTTGAAATATCCAAACATATTTCGAAACCTGAAAAATCTATTAAAATTCATGGAAATCTTTTAAATCTCTTCAAAATCCTTGGAATATTTAAAAATGCCTTAAAATCTTTGAAATCATTTAAAATCCCTACAAGTTATTAGAATCTATTGAGAATTCCTTGAAATCTTTGAAAATATTCAAAAATATTTCGATCCCTGTAAAATCTATTAAAATTCCTTAAAATCTTTTAAATCTCTTGAGAATTCATTGCAATATCCAGAAATACCGCAAAATCTTTCAAATCATTTGAAATCCCTACAAGTTATTGGAATCTATTGAGAATTCCTTAAAATCTTTGAAAATATCCAAAAATATTTCGAACCCTGTAAAATCTATTAAAATTCCCTGAAATCTTTTTAATCTCTTCAAAATTCCTTAGAATGTTTAAGAATACCATGAAATCTTTGAAGTAATTTGAAATCCCTACAAGTTATTGTAATCTATTGAGAATTCCTGGAAATCTTTTAAAATATCCACAAATATTTTTATGTCTGTAAAATCTATTAAAATTCCTTGAACTCTTTTAAATCTCTTGAAAAATTCTTGGAATATTTAAAAATACCGCAAAATCTTTGGAATCACTTGAAATCCCTACAAGTTATTGGAATACGAGTATATTGAAAATTTCTTGAAATCTTTTAAAATACTCTAAAAAATCTCAAATCCTTCGAAAACTTTTGAAACGAGATTTACAGTTTCTTTAAAAATTTGAAAAGGTTTCTTTAAAAATTTAAAAATTATAAAAAAAGATAATCAAATTCCGAGGAAGATTTACAATTCTGAATAGTTTTTGGTTATGTTAGTGTTTTTCCGTCGAAAATTGGTATTTTCACAATGTTTGTAAAGTTTGAGGTTATTTTTAGATACTTTTAATAAAAAATCATTGGATTTCAAAGATGATTTACAATGTTTCAATAATTTTAGGTTATTTTAACCTTTTTCGCGCGAAATTAGTGATTTTGAACAAAAAAAAAAAACATTAGGATACAATTAAAACTTACCATTTTACTTGAAAATATCTTTAATCGGTTATTTTAAACAAAAATCACTAGATTTTAAACTTAAAATTTGTCATTTTGAACAAATTTAATTTGAAGTTAAGATATCAATTTTCATCAATTATAAAAAATATTGTCGTTTATTACAATACAACTCAGAACGACCGTATGTCAACTCGTGGTCTTTAAAATCTTTTAAAAGCGTCGAGGCTCCGTCTTCAGTGCAAATAACGAAAAATGTAATTTTTTTGTACAAAATGGTACAAATATTCATCAATTTGTATGAATGATGTTGAAACATTTATAAAAAAATGAAATCCATAATATTTTTTCGAGACAAAATCTTTCTCGTTGATTTTCTACGTTCGAAGCTGAAAAGACATAAATATCTTTCAAACTTGAACGGCAGAATGATATATACTCTTTTTCCCCTCTTCTCTAAAAACTTCTCCTTTTTCCTGACTCTGTTATCGAAAAAATTTCCCATTCTCCCTTTCCCCTTAAAATATACGTTATTTGAAAATAAAATTGCTCGTTTTTAATTTTAATTTTTTATTTAATTTTAGTTTTTATTTAATTAATTGTTCGTTTTAAATTTATTTAACCTCCCCGTGTAGATAATTATCGGGGAACTATTCGGGGCCAGGATAGACCGTTTTGACCACTAATGTGGCACTGTCAAGATGGTTCATTATGGCACTGAGTAGAAGTAAAACTTTTTTGTATGGTCAAACGCTAGTATTGACAAGCTGATTTAGCGCTAGTCAGTCCGTCTTGTGAATAGCTGTTTCAGATGGTTGAAGTTAAAAATTATTTCAAAGACTGTCCAGAATCTAGATGATGAGAAAAAATTCTTTGTTTTTCCTGTACATTTGTTATCTTTATACTTTCAAACACTCTGGATATTTTGGGAAATGTGCCAAAAAAATATTTAGCTTCAAAAGTAAGACAAATTTTTTGTCCTGATGGGCTAGCCAGCGCCCAATTAGGGCCCGAAAGTACAGACTAGATGATGAGGGCAAAGATGAATTTTATTCCACACTCGACAGAAATGGCCACCTTTCGCCCCTGGAAATAGGGGCGAAAGTAGCATATATTTCCCGTTAACCGAATTTGCGGGGCGAAAGTAAAAGTAGCGGGGCGAAAGTAAAATTAGCGGAGCGAAAGTAAAATTAGCGTGGCGAAAGTAAAATTAGCGGGACGAAAGTAAAATTAGCGAAGCGAAAGTAAAATTTGCGGGGCGAAAGTAAAATTTGCAGGGCGAAAATAAAATAAACATTTTTTTCTTTTTTTGGTCGACGGTCGTCATATTGAAAATCTGAGTTGCTCCAAGTCAATCAGAATTCGAGCCGCGAACAAAGCTATAGAAAAATGCGTCGGACCCGCTTTTCAGGGCTAAAAGGTGGCCACGGTCGAGAGTGGAATGAAATACTATATGTAACACGGGACGAAAGTGGACTTTTCCTTCGGGTAATTACTCCACCCGCGGGAAAAATCTGCTCTTTTCGCCCCTTGTTACATAATATACTATTTTTTACTGTTTACTTTTCATATTCTATACTTTTAAAACCGCGGCCTGTTTTAGGAAATGTGCAAAAAGATATTTGAGTTGGATACTTCGAAAATTTGTTGGTCATGACGGGCTAGCCAGCACCCGATTAGGGCCCAAAAAGGCCGTCTAGATTAGATTGTCTAGAGAATGCCCTAACTGGACGCAAGTTCGCCCTGAAAATTTACTACACGGGATCTTTTTGCGCTGTGATCCCTGTAGATTAGGGTCTTCCAAAAATGCATTGGAAATTTTTTTTCGAAATACATTTAACTGCACGTATTTCCCATAAGAAAAAAATACGTTTTTGTACATTTTAGTCAGAATAGTCAATATTTGGTGAATCGAGTTTGAACTCAATATTTTTTTTCAAAATTAGCTATATAATACAAATGAATAATTACTTAATATCACGCCTGGAATTTTGTTTTATAGTGTCCCAAAAAAATTCCATAAATGAAAGTTTGGGTTTTTGTGAGTTTTTGGCGCTAATTATGATTTGTTGCGGTTTTTTTATACAAATTGTTTCTAATACATAAAATAATACCTTTGACTAATAATTGGGTATTAAAATGAATGGTTCAAACAATTTAATTAATAGCAATAATTGTTTATATAAATTATTATTGTTTATAACTATCTTCTCCTATATGAATGCTAGACCGTTGCAGTCTTTTCTGAAATTTTTAACTCTTTGTCCACTTTTCACTTCGTGAGGTAATAATTAATGCAAGTTAATGAACATAATTGTTCAAACAATTTGCTATAGTTTATAATTCTCTTCTCTAATATAATTGCTAGAAAGTTACGGTTTTTTCTGAAATTTTTTACTTTGCTTCGGCATTTTAGTTACAAAGAAATAATAAGTGAAAATTCCAGAGAGTCATTTTTCATACAATCTCTTTTTTTTCTGAATACATTTTTTCTGAAATAAAAACGATATTTGAAATATTCTTCAAATATTCTATATGAATTATATTGAATGTAAATTTTCCTTCAAGTAGTTACTGAGAGCCTTTTTGTTTGAATAAATATTAATATTATTATTTATTATTTGTTCCTGACTAAAACGTCAAAGAAAACCTGAGAATTTGCAAAAACGCTCAACTATCTAGCATATTACTATAGAAGAAGAAATTTATGAATAATAGTAATTTGTATAAATAATTATGTTTGTTGAATTGGATAAATTATTACCTCTAAGTGAAAAGTGGACAAACAGTTGAATATTTCAGAAAAAACTGCAACTTTCTAGCATTATTCAATCAGAATATTATTAAAAATAATAATAAATTGTTTAAAAAGTTATTTCTGTTGAATATAATTGCTTATTGCTTCGGTGTAACTAAAAAGTTGATAATGATTTGAAAAATTCAGAACAAACCACTACTTTCTGACTCTGTTCTAAGAGAAAATTGCTAAAAACAATAATAAATTATTTAAACAATAAATTCGAAGATATAGTCATCATTATAAAGTGATACTTCATGTATAAAAAACAATTTGTATCACAAAAACAGACTTATTTATGATTTTAAATAAAATTTACAAAAACGTCTTTGTTTATTATGGGAAATATGTGGTAAAATTCATGGGGCTTGCGGAACTTCTGAATATCATTTTAAAAACGCGCTTTTTTATGGAGACAAATTTGGGGGCGATATTCATGAGAATTCGAGAAAAAAAAATTTGGACCACGTACCCTACTGTACATACGAAAGTCGGGGCCAAAAGTCGAAGCCCCTCACATTTTTTTATTGCAACTTGCTAAAAAAAATCTCTTAATTGTTTAATTAAATGTCCGAATTCAACGATATGCTCACCTTTATCCTTAACAATTTTTGTCTAGCGTCGACTTTCAACTATTTCCAGAAAGCGGTCGACGTTCGGAAAAATCTAAAAAAATGCACAGATATTCTTTTAACATTCTTTAATGCAATAAATTGTTAAAAATTCTGAAATATTATTACATATTATATTTTATCTTGGGAACGAATGAAGATAAGAAGCCGTTTAATAGCTCCAAATGTGCAGTTTTGTGATGTAGTGCATCTGCAACAACCTTATCATCTGTAAACGCTAACCCACGTACCCTCACTGTCCCGAGATCCACAAACAATCATAAATTCACGAAATGATAATCAATGAATAAACAAATAAATAAGGGGTCATCCACAAATTACGTAAGGAGTTTTTCTGAAATTTTCAACCCCCTCTCCCCCCATGTAAGATACCGTAAGATTTGCTGCCCCTCCCTCCCTCTCCAAATCTTGCTAAGATTTTATAAACTTAGGGAACGAAAATATAAATTCCGTTAATTCAATAAACGAGGAAGCTTCATGAAATTAATTTTAGAAAATTATAAATGTTTTAATAACAATAAGTATTTAGTTACAATTTTAGTACAATTTAGTACAATCTTAGCATATCTCCAGTGCCTGAAATGTTGCCAAGTCCGACACACTTTCGGTTTTCTCTTAAATGCGAACTGAATTATCAGAACCCAATAAGAAAATCCAACTATTTTTGCTTGAAAGTCCATTCAGTTTTTTTGGCTTGAAAATTCTACAATTTGATTGAAATTTTTTTCCTTCCTGACTACAAAATTTTTCTTTGGTTGACAATTCATCTATTTAGTGGAGCATTCGTCTTTTTGGTTCGAAAATTCTTCTCGTTCTGTAGAAATTTAATCTATTTCTGTTAAAAATGTAACTGTCTGGTAAAAAATAATCTGTTCAGGTTGAAAATTAATTTTATCGTTGAAAATTCACATTATCGGGTTAGAAACTCATTTTTCCAGTTGAAGATTCATCATTTCAGTTAACAATTAATTTCTTTAGTTCAAAATTTTACTATCTTATTGAAAATTCATTTTTTTGGCTGAAAATTATTTTTTTTACAGAAAATTTAACTATTACATTTTATGTGAACAATTTATCTGTGTTAGTTGAAAATTCAACTATTTGGTTGAAAATTAATATTTTTTGTTAGAAAAATAATCCTCTTGGTTGAAAATTGAACTATTTGGTTGAAAATTAGTTGACGTCATTTATTGAAAATTCTTCTATTTTGATAGAAAATATATTTTTTTGTTATAAATGCAACTGTTTGGTTGAAAAATAATCTGTTTTAGTAGAGAATTCAAGTATTTTCTTGAAAATTCGTCTTTTTTTGTTAAATTCAACTGTTGTTGATTTAACATTAAAATATTTTCTTTTTCAAATATCTGCTACTATCAGTTTCTTAAACATTCATTTTTTTTATAAAGATTCATAATTTTAGTTGAAAATTCATCTATTTAGTTGAAAATTAACCGTTTTGTACAAAGCTCGTCTTTCTGGCTTGAAAATTCAATATTTTGGATGACGTTTTTTTTTTCATTATTGTCTGGAAAATCTTTCTTGGTTGAAAATTCAACTCTTGTTGAAAATTTGTCTTTTTGATATGAAAGTTTATCTCTTTTGGTAAAAAATTTCAACTTTTTTTCAATTTTACTGTTTTTGTTTTAAAATAAAAATCTTTTCGTGGTTAAAATATTAACTACTACATTTTTTGTTGAGAATTCATCTTGTTTGTTTAGAAATTCAACTGGGTAATTTATACACGGCCCCTTAAATCATAATCGGTCATAATAAAACAATAAACAATTTCAAAATTGAAGTGATAATATATATTAAAACTTAAACAATTTTGAATTTAAAGTATTTCAATTGAAGAAGAAATTTCGATGGATGAAGGCAAATGAGTCAAAAACTCATATTTGTTTGTCAAAGTGTGCGACGTTTCGTTGCCATTGGTTCGCCAACCTCATCAGGCTAATTTATTGAAATAAAGAAACACCACATAAATAACACATCTTTTTACAATCACATAGTATAAATTAAAAACAAATTTTAAAATTTAACGCTGACATTCACTGGGTAAAATATAAATTTTAACGCGTCTAAGTTAAATTAAATATGAAGGACCCATTTTGTTCGATTGAAATTACAGTCTTAATCAACTGAAGAAACAAACATTGTGTCGTTATCATATACACGTACTCATACACATATAATACATATTGAATTCTATCTTATGGAAAGTTAAACAACCATATTTAATTCCTGTAATAATGGAAAATATATTTTGCTAAGAGCATAACTATCTTATTTTTTATTAATATTATTTGAATTGCTGTTTATATGGATCATCTCTGAAATCATTCTTTTTTTATAGTTGGGTTCTCGATCTATAATTTTTCAATTGTCCCAATCAAATGTGTGACCAAAATTATGTTGATGTTTATAAACAACCAACTCTGCTTTTTTCTTATTGATATGTTCATTGATCGGAGTTTTTAAAGATCTTTTTGTTTCACTCACATAAGATGCAGGACATTGTTTACAAGAAAATTTATAAACTAAATTCGTTCCATCCCGTTTTTTAGAAGTATCTTTTCCCAATTTTATTGGAGAACTTAAACTTTCTTCAATTTTAGGGATCGTAGCATGATTATAACTATTTAACATCTCAGACAATTGTGTAAAATTATTAGAAAAAGGAAGGCAAACTTTAAGTTGATACACATTGGAACGAATCTGATTATTATGTACATGTACAACCTTGTTGCGAGAGTGATATTTAATTTTGTTCATGCGGACTTTTATGTTTTTATTAATAAAAACAATTGAATAATTATTATTAATCAATAACTGTTTGATTTTTTTTTTTAATTTATTGGAGTGGAAATTATTGTGAGATAATAACATATGTGGCTCTGTCAATAAGATTGTACACGATTTTTTTTTCTGTTGTATAGGATGATGTAAAAGAAAGTTAATTAGTCTGCCAGATGACATTGGGTTTTGGAACCAATTAGTGATAATGTGATTATCCTTTCTAATTAACGTCATGTCCAAAAAATTAATACTTTTATTTTGCTCTAATTCAAAGTAAATTGTACATTTTTATTATAAGAGTTAAAGGTTTGGATAGTTGTATCAACATGTTTATTTTCAATGCATATGATCGTGTCATCCACATATCTCAAATATAGAAGAGGAACACAATCATAGACTTTTTTTTAATTTCCTTAGACATGTCACTTCCAAATCATCCATTACGATATCTGCAAACAAAGCACGATGTCCCTAAACCAACTTTGAATGCAACGTCATAGCACATCCAATTTTTTGTTTGGATTCGATTTAGGGGCTCAAAAATATTATGGAAAAAAATTTTGATCCAAATCACCCGAGCCGTTTTTTAGAAAAATGTTTTTAAGGGTGAAAAATAGAATTTTACAAAAAATTTAATAAATTGATTTTTTTTCTGCATTTTATTAATGAAAAACATTATAAAAAAAATAATCTTAAGACATTAGAATTTCAACTTTTCACAATAAAACTTTATAAAAAATATAATAAAGTCTTTAAAGTACGTCTTGAAATATACCTATCATCATACATGCCTGTGTGAACACGACAACAAGACACAACAACACGTGAATGTAAACATTGATGGATTCTCTTACCTAATGTAAACATATCTAGAATAAGTTCCGTGAAAATAATTTTTGCAAGCCATTAGTAGGCAAGATATCTTTGCCAATAGTGCATCGCGCAGTCTGCAGTTGTTTAGTGTTTTTGAATATTTTGACCAAGTGCGTTGTTGTGAAAAAATCGTAAAATATATCTGCAAAATCTAAAGACCATGCTGGAACTCATGATGAAAACCGTGCGAAAATTTGCCTTCTTTGTCTTAAAAAAAAGAAACAATTGTTCAAGATTAGTAATCATTTGAAAAATCTTATTCAAATGATTGTGAGCCTATGATGCTGAAGATAATCGCCTCCCTGTAGTTGTTTGTAATGCCTGCAGAATCCTTATTTATCGTTCGGTCAAAAGTGATGAAATTAAAGTGAGTATAAAATTACCAGATTATTCTACATTCAAATTAATAAATCAAAAAACCAGATCGAAAGAAGGTAAATTATGCTAATGCGACTTATGTAACTTAGTGAGAACACGAGGACACAGCAATTTCGTAAAAAACACATCAGATGCAAAAGAAAGAAATAAAACAAGATACTGCATAAAGTGCCGTTCAGAATTAGTAGTAGGAAAGTCACATTTTTGTTGTACACCGAAGCATTAAGACATTTAAAAGATCATATTATAAACGATATATTAAACCCCTAAAAGAAAAAGCACACTTGGTGTGTCATTTGATTAAAGTAATTTCACATGAAAAAGCGACAAACGTTGAGGAAAATAAATCAGATAGAAATGCTGTAATCGCTTTATCTCAGAAACATGGAAAGCCTTTGAAAATTTCTTTGATTGAACGGCAATCAGAAAGCAAAAAACGGAAGCATGTTTCTGCTGAAGATGTCTTAAAAATTGGAAAAAGTTATGGGCTTTCAACGAATCAAGTACATGGTATTACAGCAGCTCTTCGCGTCGCTACGAATGACAGAAAATTATTTCAACCAGATTTAAAACAAAAATTAAAAACTTTGAACCATTCTCTTGATTTTTATTTCAGTATGAAAGAGTGTAATGTGATTAACACTAAAAATAACGATACTGCAACTACTGCAGAAACTTTAGTGTTTTGCAATGATGTAAAAGGATTATTTCAGTTTGTTAAAGAAAAAAGGGAAGTTGATGAAATGCATTTGAAATTCGGAATAGATAGTGGCGGAGGTTGTTTGAAAGTTTGCCTTTCGATGCAATCTTTGTATGAATCAGAAGTTGCAAATGTAGAAGGTCGACAGAAGTATACCGAAGGCGTTGTCGCAAAAAAGTTTAAGGATTCTGCCGTCAGGAAATTACTACTGCTTGGAATAGTGGCACATACACAAGAGAAATATGAAAACGTTCTATTGATCTGGTGACTCTTAAAATTGAAGGATTCAAAAGGGACAATAGCAACTGATTTAAAACTTGCCAACGTATTAACGGGCATCATGTCACATGCAAGCAGTTTTCCTTGCACATGGTGTACTGCATCAAAGGATGAATTAAACACGTGTGGGGAATACAGAACTGTTGGAAATTGTAAGGAACATTTTTTTGCGTGGCAAGACAGTGGAAGTAAAACATCATCTGCGAAGAAGTATACAAATTGTACAAATACTCCTATAATTTTCTCAGAAAACGCTAGAACAGAAATATTAGAAATAATTCCACCGCCAGAACTACATCTGATGCTCGGGGTTGTGAACAAAATGTTTATACACATGCTGATGGAACTTGGAGATGAGAGTCTCCAATGGGGTAGGATGTGTAATGTTACTCGCGATTTTGTACATGGGAGTCCAGCGTTCGCAGGTAATTCTTGCAAAATCCTGTTAGAAAAAATCGACTTATTACGTGGAATATGTAGCATTGGTTGTTTAAAATATGTAAGGTGCTTTAAGGCTTTTCAATCCGTCGTTGATTCTTGTTTTTCTTCAACATTAAACCCGAAATACATAGATTGTATATCTGAGTTTGAGCGAAGTTACTGTGATTTGGATATTTCAATTACACCTAAAGTTCACGCCGTTTTTTTTCATGTCCCTCATTTTTGTTGTAAAGTTGAGAAAGGCCTTGGATTTTACAGTGAACAAGCCATGGAGCACACACCCTCATTACCCAAGTAACTTACTAAATGATGTACAAGAGTACAATGCCCGACATGTGTGAAAATAATTTGTTTTTCTCAGTATTGATATGGACTGATATTATATTTATTTACCATATTTCGTTAAATAAAGTGTAAAAAATAAAAGTGCATCACATTTTTTTGAAAATTTTTATTTTTAACCCATAAAAAACACTTTTCTCAAAAACGGCTCGGGGAATTTGGCTCAAAATTTTTTTCCCTACTATTTTTGAGCCCCTAAATCGAATCCAAAAAAAATTGGATATGCTATGACCTTGCATTTAAAGTTGGTTCAGGCACACCGTGAAAGGTGAGATTGGAGAGCCCATTGGCGTGCCATTAATTTGTTTGTAAATATCGTTATTAAAAATAAAAAAAGTATTTTCAAAAATGAATTTCGTTCAATTTATAATGTAGTTAAATGGAATTTTACAGTGATTGTGGGTATATTTAACTCTTTTTTCTAAACTTCGTAAAACAAAGTTACAAGGGATATTTGTAAACAACGAGCTGACATCAACACAGAAAAAACTGAAGTTAAATTTTGTTGCATGTAAAATGTTCAGCTGTTAAAGATTACATGCGATTTGGCGAAAGTTTATCTTACGATGGAATAAAAGCTGTCGTCTGCTACGTCCTTCGCAGCAATGGAAAAACGGCAAAGTATACATGAAAAGCTATAAATCAGAACACTAGATTTAGAACAACTTTTTACTTACCTAATTGTTATTTTGAA
>CAKNYM010048830.1:59159-90092 GCA_932195095.1 Andricus curvator
CCCCCCCCCCCCCCCCCCCCCCCCCCCCCCCCCCCCCCCCCGCAGTGAGAAGCGGGAAATTAAAAAAAAGTCCAATTTCGTAATATTTTATTTATTTGAACTACATCAAAAATATAAATATGAAGTAGTATAAATATATTAGAAATTTGCACATTTTGTCCATTATTTTGCACGAAAACTATCAGTCACTTTGTTTTGGCATTAATCCTTAAGTATCTATCAACACTTAATCACAAGGTACAGACATACAAATTTTACACAAGCATGACTCGAATAAAATGAACAAACATGAAAATTCTGCACGAATGTATAGAACATAAAATACATAAAATGGGCTGTGTGCAGCAGAGTAATTTAAATATTTGCAAAGGTACAGTGGTGACAACTGACTTCTTATCATGATACCAACAAAATAAGCTGAAAAGTCCTATAAACATTAAAATCATGAACAAAATCAATTCTCGCCAATTCTCACTACTGTAGTTGCTGAGGTCAAATCCATCGTGGATTCGTGGTGGCGATTCAGTAATCATAATGCTAATTTTTGCTTTTTCGACCCTGACCACGAGGTGGCCCGGCAAAATTTTCAAAAGCCCGGCCGCCCGGCAAAACCTTCTAGGCCCGTCACTGCCGGGCGAGGCCCGAGCAGGTGGCAACCCTAACTATTATTGACATGTGAAATAGGGGTTTCAATGCAATTTTTTAACCCATCATAAATTATCTTGGCCAGAAAATGTGTTGGACTGTTAATAAGAGAAATAATCGGACGAAAAGGGACATCTTGTTTATGTATTTTTGGCAGTTCATAACATTTAGCTAGAACTGTAACAGTTAAAGTAAGTTGATTGTTATGGTATTCGTATTTTGAAAAATTATTATCATTGAGATTTTTTAAAGTTTTTGATGTGTCTGTCTGTAGTTTTTTCAAATTGTTTTTTTTTACAGGAATGTAAGTAGATGTGTCAGAAAGCAAATCAGTCATTTTTAGGCTATAAACTGTAATAAAATTCTGTAATAAAATTAGGAAAAGATACTTCACAAAATGGGATGAAACGAATTTAGTTTATAAATTTTCTTGTAAATAATGTCGTGCATCTTATGTAGGTGAAACAAAAAGATCTTTAAAAACTCGGATCAATGAACATATCAATAAGAAAAAAACAGAGTTGGTTGTTTATAAACATGAACATAATTTTGGTCACACATTCCATTGGGACAATGTAAAAATTATAGATCGAGAACCCAACTATAAAAAAAGAATGATTTCAGAGATGATCCATATAAACAGCAATTCAAATAGTATTAATAAAAAAGAAGATCTTTATGCTCTTAGAAAAGTATATTTTCCATTGTTACAGAAATTAAATTTGGGTGTTTAACTTTCCATAAGATAGAATTCAATATGTATTATATGTGCATGAGTACGTGTGTATGATAACGATACAAGGTTTGTTTCTTCAGTTGACTTAAGACTGTCATTTCAATCAAACAAAATGGGTCCTTCATATTTAATTTAACTTAGACGCGTTAAAATTTATGTTTTAACCAGTGAATGTCAGCGGTAAATTTTAAAATTTGTTTTTAATTTATACTATGTGATTGTAAAAATATGTGTTATTTATGTGGTGTTTCTTTAATTTAATAAATTAGCCTCATGAGGTTGGCGAACCAATGCCAACGAAACGTCGCACACTTTGACAAAGAAATATGAGTTTTTGACTCATTTGCCTTCATCCATCGAAATTTCTTCTTCAATTAAACTATGGAAGGCGAATTTCTGGTTTCTTCAATTCAAGTATTTTACACTAACAACAAGCCTTACAGTCCCTATGTGATAAAATATAGGGTACTCATAGGGTACTTTTTTCGCCCTCGAAGGGTAACAAATTCAGGATAAATTCGCAGGACTACAAAACAATTCAATTTAAATTTAAAAAAAAATTCAAATGAATTGGAAAAAAATTTAAAAATCAAAAAAATTCCATTGATTTCCGTAAAATTAGAATGATTTTAGAGAAATCACACTACTATTCTCCAACCGAGCAAGTCACGCCTACCCCGGAAGGGAAATGGCTTAATGGTATAATAATAATAATAAGGGAAAAGAGAAGAATTTGATGAAATTCATAAATATTCAAGGTGAATTCAAAAGAATTTGATGAAATGCCTAAGAATTCAAGGGGAGGTTAAAAGACTTCAGGATCAATCAAATAAAAACTTTTGCAAATTCAAAAAAATCCATTCAATTAAGTAGAACTGTGTAAAGTTAGAAGAATTCAAGTACACTAAAATAATTCAAGAGAATTCCTAAGAATTTAAAGAAATTCAGGTCAAATTCCAAGTAATAATTTAAAATCTGTTCAAATCTTTGAAACCCTACTAATTTATAACCAAAATATAATTAAAACGAATTAGAAATAATTTAAAAATCGAAAAAATTTCATTGATTTCAGTAAAATTTAAGTGAATGTAGATGAATTCACGGGAAATGAGAATAATTCGATGAAATGCATAACAAATCAAGCTGAATTAATAAAGCAATTAAGTGAATTGAAAACAATTCGAAAACCATTGAATTGAGTAGAATTGAGTGAATTTAGAAGAATTCAAAAGAATTCAGGATAAATTAATACGAATTCAGGGAAAATTCTTAATGAATTGCAAACAATATTTGAAAATCTCTTCAAATCTTTGAAACCCTACTAATTTCTAACCAAAAAAGTGATTAATGCCTACAAAACAATTAAAAGGAATTTAAATGAATTGGAAATAATTTTTAAAATCCCTTGAAATTATTAAACCCCTTTGGAAATCCCTTAAAATTATTTAAATCTCTTGAAAATTCCTTGGAATCTTTTAAAATGCTCTAAAATATTTCAAATCGTTTAAAATATTTTGAAATTCCATAAAATTGCTTGCAATCTCTAGAAAATGTCAAAGAATTAAAAAAAATACCTTAAAATATTTCAAATCCTTTGATCATTTTATCAATTGAATTAAAAAAATTCAATTGGATTCCAAAGAATTTAAAAGAATTAAGGAGAAATTAATAAGAATTCAGGGTGAATTCCAAAAAATAATTTCAAAACTCTTCAAATCTTTTAAGCCTTTAAAATCCATTGAAATATTATTAAATCCCGTAAAATTCAATGAGATCTGGCGATATTTACTGAAATCCTGGAAAATGTATGAAAATACACTGAGAGCGTTAAAACCCTTGCAATCATTGAAATACTCGAAAACCTTATAAATTCTATGAATGAATTCTATGAAAGCCACTAAAATATTATAAAATCCTGTGAAATTCTAAGATGATATTTCTTGGAAAATGTATTAAAATACATTGAGAGCTTTAAAATACCTTAAAATCATTCAAATCCTCGGTAAATCTGATAAGATCCTGTGAAATCTTTTAAAATATCATAAAACCTTATAGGCCCTGTATAATCGTTCCATAGCTTCCGAAATTCTAGAAAATTCTGTATCCTAAAATATTTTAAACACTTTGAAATCCCTTCAAATGAAATGAATTAATAATTCCTTAGAATCTTTTAAAATTCCCTAAAATATTCCAAATTAAAAGCTCTTGAAATGCGTTAGAAGTTTTAAATATACCATAAACTCTTAAAAATCCCTTCAAATTATTCATATCTATTAAACATTTCTGGGAATCTTTAAAAATTTCTGGGAAACTTTCAAAATACCATATTTCAAAAGAATTCAAGACACTTCAGGAATAGGAATAGGAAAACCTGCATTGAATAGCGATGAACCCATGAGTTAATTTACTGAAAGAAAAGTGACTAATGTGATCTTTTCATTTAAAAAAGTGACCAAAAAGTGATTTGAGAACAAAAGTGACTAATAGTGACTGAGGGGCAGCCCTGATTATTTTTTTGCAGTTACTTCTTACAGAAATTCCCTGATTTTTGCTATTTTTTCAAAATGCTTGACTCTTGGAAAGTTCCATTATGGGCTGCAATAGGGTACCATTGGGACCAAATCTTGAAAAAAGGGTACTTTAGGGACCTTGCCTGTAACAATCTAAAATTAGTTATTCGAAGTCAATACCTTTTAACCCTCAAACGGCACACTTCAACCCAGCATACGTAAACGGCACACTAGTGCGAATTGGGATTTTGTGATTTCAGATGAATATTTTAAGATGAAAATAAAGTTCAAAACATGCGTATAAATATATGATTTTGGGGTAAAATTTCTCGCCCAATCCGTTGGGGCAGCTCAAATTTATTGAAAATTATATCAACTCATAACAAAATTGTTATTAAAAAAAGGTGTTTTTGAAAAATAGACATATTCAACAAAAAAACATAATTTTTTCAAAATTGAAGGTATTGAAACGAAACTAACGCGATTCTTTATTTAAATAGATGTTCTTTCATTAAAAAAATATGCCAATCCGATAAAGAACAACGTTTTATTAGCTATGTTTTAGAAAAAATTAACATTATTTTATTATGAAACTATTACTCTTATATGACAAACATCATTGAACATTATTCATAAAACCCATGCAGCCAACGCAGACAGAAGCTCTGTGATCGACGCACATCGTCTTCAGACTCCTCTGCTAATGCCTGTAGAGCAGTCCTAGAAGTTCGTAAATTGTAACGACGTCCTTACTTTGCCATTCCTAATATAAAAAAAAAGATTGTTGAGAAATATTATCATATCAATTTAGAGTCTAACAATAGTGAGTAATTGTAAAATTTGTACTTTTCATGCTTTTCATGTTTTATTGATAAGCACATTAACAAAAGATTAATTGAACTACAAACTAAAAATAACAACATTAACGACAATATCAATATTGACAATACTAATCAAAACCCAAAAGCAATGATCTCAATATCCTTTTTAGGCCAAATTTCACATAACATTAAAAGACTTTTAAATGAAACCGATAATATAAAAACTGTTTTTAGAGTTGATACTAAACTTGACAAATTTGTTACATTAGGGAAAGACAGACTTGATACTTTGGACCAATGTAATGTTATATACAGAATTTCCTGTCGTTGTGGGAAAGCTTACATTGGCCAATCGAAACGTCCGCTCCGAATTAGAGTTAAAGAACATAAAAATAACATCAGATTAGATCAAAAATATCATAAAGCTATAAGTCAACATTTAACACAAGAACACCGAGGTGACTCTAGTTTCATAAAATGGAATGAGGTAGAAATTTTGCATATTGAACCTAATGGATATAAACGTGCTTTTGCTGAGATGGTTTTTATTAAAATAGAAGGTGAAACTTGTATGAATTTAGTTACCGATTTAGATTATTTTAATAGTTCTTATAATAACATAGTTGAAATTATAACTAAATAACAAAATTCTCTAAATTCATCTCAAATATCAATAGCACTAACTTAAATTATAACAAACATATAATTAAGAAAATGACTGTTACAAAAATAATACTATAGAAATTATTACTGATGTTCGCCCTTCTTACACCTAAGTATTCGCTCTCCGATGTGTTGCATTGTAATTCTAATGTGTACGTTCACAAAGTTTCCAAGATGGAGACGGGGCATACCTGCACCGTCTTCACAAAACATTTTTTAAATCTTTTTTACCATAATTTTAACAATAGTTTCATTACAAGAACAAAAAATTCAAATCATTCTACAGGTATGAAATCAGTTCTTACTCTTTCTATTAAATTTACTGTTTTGCATTTCACGTATTCCGAACCTAACCTAATTATATGTTTTCTACCCAGGAAAAAAGAACCCATTGAAAAGGCGACTCCGTGAATTGCGTATCTGTCATTTGCAGATTGAGATTTTTAAAACTGAATTGGTTTGCGACTATGTGAATCGGTCAGTTTCTCGAATGGCTTCGAATCTGCAATGTACTGCAATGTCCATTTCAATCAAAGTCATATTGAATCGGTTTACCTCTTTTTGAATAGGACCGATTTTTTTCAGGTTAGGCTGCCATATTTCACATGGTTTTTAAAATTTATAAATTATTGATAGATTAAGAGAAATCATACGCAAGGCTACTAGATTCCCTTTGCTATTTTAGTTCTAGGGGATGTGAAGAGTTTTGTGGCTTATAAGTCTGTCAAAAAAATAATAATGCGCAAAATTCTGTTAAAAACAAATCGGCCTCAATCTGGAATTCCAGTGACAGATACGCTATTCAAACGACTTCGAAACCCATTCAAAGAAAGTGAATGGATTTTTGTTTCCCGGGTAGCACTACCCATAAAATTTATACTTTTAAAATATATGGAACTTACACATAAAGAAATACACACGGAAGTTTTAAAACTGTTTTAAGGTATTCTCCTCTTATATTTTGATACTTTTTGTTATTAAATTATATTGCTTCGTTTTTATAATTTTAATCATTTTTTATGCAGATCTGATGAGGGAAACCAGCTGGGTTTTCGAAACGTAATCGATTCGTATTTTTGAAATAAATTTTTAAATAAATTTTAACTATTAGTCTGGAAGATGTCGTTTTTATTACGTTCTATCCTAAGTTTCTAAATTACTTTTCATGCAATATTTTTACTGGTATATGAAATGTTATTTATTATTGTTTATAATATTTCCTTTTATTTATAGACATAGTTATGGACAAATTAACTTACCTTTTTATGAAAGATCTTGTTTCAGGCACAGATACAACGTTTTACAATTTTTCATAAAACACAACTTGGCACCTTCTAACGGCACACTAGTGCGAATTTGCACCACTTAAAACTTTTACAGTCACTTACTCGGCTGATCGGAGGCGGATGAATATCTGTTTACGCTTCGTGTATTTATGGGTGTATGGACATATTTAACGTAGTGGTGAGAGACCTTGAAAATAGTTCTAGAAAGAATATCAGCGCTTTGAAATTTTTATGGGTGCGAATTCGCACTAGTGTGCCGTTTGAGAATTAAACTTGTATGAATTACAAATAAATTATTATTTAATTTATGTGGATTTTATAATGTATGTATACCATTAAGCCATTTCCCTTTCAGGGTAGGCGTGACACTACCCGATTCGAGTAGTGTTTCTAGGTTAGTTTCTTGTAGTAAATAACTACAAGTGTGGGCTCACCACACCCACGATATGCCAACAGCACTCAGTTTTCTCGAATGGTCACCCATCCAAGTACTAACCGCGCCCAACGCTGCTTAACTTCAGTGATCTGACGAGAACTGGTTTTTTCAGCGTGGTATGGCTGTTGGCCATTGCATAATAATTTCAAAGGCACCAGATAAAAAGATATACAAATACAATCGGTGAACGAGAGGGAAGGAGTCGGGGAGTATAATTTTTCAGAATATTTGTTAATCTTTAGGAATACAGTGAAACCTGGATTTAGCGTCAATTTGGGGCTGACGGTCGGCTTCAATCCAGGCTCAGCGAACTATTTTGTGTCTCTCTCTTGTTTTGTCTCTTTCCTGTTTCTCTTTCTGTTTTGTCATGCCTGACTGAACACTACACACACCCCCGCAGGTCCTCTCACCCATCCCCGCTGCGCGGCGTCAATTCTCGGAAGCGCACAATCCAGGGGCTCTGAATCCAGGTTTCACTGTACTTCGGAATATGTGAGAATATGTAGGAATATGAGGGAATATTTGGGAATTTAAAGAATATCAAGAATATTTTGGAATATGAAGAATATCGAGAATATCTAGGAATATTGAAAGAATATATGGGAATATTTAGTGAGTGTACCAGGTATATCGGAGTGGTCGACCCCTCGGGTGATCCTATCGTTGAATTTGGAAGACTTTAAGGTAAATGTCCCAGTAATCGTGACCACAAGAGATTTCATTGACTTCAAATATTTCGAAAATTGTTTTGGAAGCATTATTTAAAAAATGATTGGTACTGATTGAAGCATTGAACATCCTAGAATATTATAAAAATTGTTTTTACATTATATTTAATATTACTTTTTATTTGTAAACAATTAAAAAGTCAAAAAGCACCGATGTCCCAGTTATCGTGATTTCCAAATCTGCCATGTACTTGTAATCGTGAGTCGTTGTCCCAGTCTTCGTGAAAAAGGTTAAGTTTTCTTGAAATCAGTTTTTAGCGATTTGGAGGTGTATTTCAATTGTAATTTTGGATACAAAAATTTACACACTGGTAATTTGTATAATTCACTTTTTTGCAACATAAATTATAAACACAATAACGAAATTTGATAAATTGCAGTGACTAAAAAAATCATGTGTATGTGGAGGTTATGTTCTGTTTACGTTGTCAAAATATTAAAACTATCAATAATTATATATCCATTACACATTTTTCTTTATATTGTGCAGTATAGATTAATGTTAGCTAATGAAAAACTACTCAATAAATATTAACTTCACTGAAAAATGATAATAAACTACTAAAAATTGATAATAAAATCACTAAAGTCATGCCAATATTTTAGATCACCTTTTTTCAGTTTTGAGCACTAATTTATGTTACGAATACTGCTCACAGTAACAAGTCAGTACTCTCCGATTTCATTTCACGCCTTTTTGAACCTAATTAAATTATTATTTGTAATGAAATATGGAAATAAAATATTGACAGAGTCGTCCTAATCTTCGTGACCGGTCCCGATTACTCGAGCAACTGTGCTTTTGAAACGTCCCTATAATCGTGACAGATATTTCTCGAACGAGAAGGTACAAAATGAAGATTTTACTTAATTTTATGAAACAAAAATTTTTTTTTATTACAAAAAAATTATTTTCGTCCCGATCAAGTAATTTTTTGACGTATTAAAAGCTTAAGCAAAGAAACGCCTTTCCTAACCTAAATGTTAAGCTATTTTCCACGTTTCGCGATTCATCGTCACCGGCAATATAAATGCATTTTTTCACCTATGTGCACTATTTGTATAAAAAAAAATAATTTGGTTTCCACGACAAGCACTGTTCAAACTTACTTCAAAATATTTTAGGATTGTATTTTTATGCGGAAAATACTTACTTCTGGCGTTTACACCTCAAAACTCACGAAAACTGGGGCCATCCCGATTACTCGGACATCTACCTTATAGGCTTTCAGATGCTTTTCATTAAACAATTCAGAGATTTTTTGAGCGAGTTGCAATCAAAAGAAATGAGGGGCCTTGACTTTTGACTTTAGGTATAAGTACAAAAACTTTTTTTTATTATCTATTTTATATTTTAATTTAAAAATTGCATGAGACTTAAAAAAATCATAATTATGTTTGTTTTCTAGTGATTCCAAATTTTTTTTCAAGTTTGTTGTCGGACAACCCTTTAATTCGATTATCAGTTGAGATGACAGGATAGAGAAAAAAATCGCCCCTATTCCAAAATCACAACACGGGATCTGCATTATGAAATCTCGGGCAGACAAAAAAAACGCGATTTCCTCTTTTGTGGCGGCATGTGGGCATTATCTTTATGGCCTCAAAGAATAAGCATCATGGAAGGGACTGCGCATGCGTCATATCCCGAAACGAGAGAACCTGTTATCGCGACTGTGTGCACAGTATCTGTACCATATTATAGTGTCGTACTGCAGTATTCAAAGTTTCGGGTCTGATGATCCATCCTTGACTTTCGCAACCCCCCATATCCCAATAAAAATTTTAATAAACAATTTTATTAATTATAAAAAGTTTGATCATTACATTTGATTTCCTAAAATACCAAAAGTTGATTTCATCCGATTAAAACCAATTTCTGACTGAAATTGTGCAAAATATGGATTGTTTAAATAATCTTTAATGGCAGCGCTATTTAAATGTTTAATTACAGTGACTTGTTTAAAGTGATTTAATTTTTATGTGATATCTGGTTTTTTTTCTGCAAAAATGTGAAGTGAGTTTTATAGGATGAAGGACATCCATCGTTTTTTCATGAGGTAACTTTTTTTAATTTATTAAATTAATTTTATAAAATTAAAAAAAAATACTTATAAAATGTTATGAAATTGATTTTAACTTTGTTTATAGTAAAATAAATAATAAATCTACATTCTAACTGAAAAAATCTTTAATCAGATTTCGCTCTCGACTTTCGAGTATCACACAATTTAGCGAACGGGTCGTAAACAAGTTTTTTATGAATTGTAGGTAGGACGTAAATATTAATGAGATTCTTACGTCGTCGAATTCTATAGATTTTTCTTCAATTAAAAATAATTATCGAACGCGATTAAATCATCCTTCGACTTTTCTTTACATTCCAAGTTTCCCAAGACAACAATTTCCACACTCATCAGTGCATTCTTCACATTTTTCGCGGATTCTAACTTTTCCAAGAAAAGTTACAATTTATTTCATAAGTAAATATAAGTAATTATTTAACTTCACACAAATTGTGAATCTACTTTGCAATTTAATGAGTTTTTAAAATTAAAAATACCAACTTTCGACGAAAAACACTAACATCACAAAAACAACTCAGTGTTGTAAATATTCCTTGAAATATGAATATTTTTGTTTAAAACAACCGTTTTTAAAAACACCGATTACAAAGAATTTCCAATAGATTTCAATAATTTGAAGAGATTTCAGAGGATTTCAAATACTTTCAGTATTTTTTTAAGATTCAAAGGAATTTTCAATAAAATTCAATAATTTAAGATGATTTCAAAGGATTTAAAAGATTTTAGGGTATTTTTAAAGATTTCAAGCAATTTTCAATAAATTTCAATAATTTAAAGAGATTTCAAAGACTTACAAAGATTTTACGGTATTTTTAAAGATTTCAGGGAATAATCAAGAGCTCTAAAACATTTCAAGGGATTTCAAGAGATTTCAAAGGCTTTTAAATATTTTTGGGCATTTGAAAAGATTGAAAGAAATTTTGAAGCAATTAAAACAAAATTTAAAGGGTTTTCTGAATATTTCCAAGGATTTGAAATATTTTAAAGAATTTGATATATTTCAAGGTATATTGAACGATTCTAAGGAATTTTCATTAGATTTCCATAATTCCAAGCGATTTTTAAGATTTTGTAATATTTTAGGGTATTTTTAAAGATTCCAAGAAATTTTTAAGCAATT
The DNA here is from genome assembly GCA_932195095.1 of Andricus curvator. Classification (NCBI taxonomy): domain Eukaryota; kingdom Metazoa; phylum Arthropoda; class Insecta; order Hymenoptera; family Cynipidae; genus Andricus; species Andricus curvator. Next base: position 70,192 of record CAKNYM010048830.1, read on the forward strand.
TTCAAAATTTCAAAGGGTTTTAAACTATTTTGAAGGGTTTTAAATATTTTACGGTATTTAGAAAGATTGCAAGGAATTTTCAAAACGATTTATAAAATTTTGAAGGATTTTCTAACTATTGCAAAGAATTTGAAATAGTTTAGGGTATTTAAAAAGATTGAAAGAAATTTTAAAAGCGATTTACAAAATTTTTAACGATTTTAAATATTTTAGGGTATTTTTAACAACTCTAAGGAATTTTCATTACATTTCCATAATTCCAAGGGATTTTAGAGAATTTGTAATATTTTGGGGTATTTTTATAAAGATTCCAACAAAATTTTTAAACGATTTACAAAATTTCATAGGGTTTTAAAACTATTTTAAAGGATTTGAAACATTTTAGAGTATTTTTGAAGATTCCAAGGAATTTTCAAGAGATTTAAAAAATTCTATGGGATTTCAAACTATTTTAAAGGATTTGAGATATTTTGGGGTATTTAAAATTATGTCAAGGAGTTTTCAAGCGATTGCAAAATTTCATATAGTTTTCAAAAGACTTCAAAAAATTCAAAATATTTTAGTTTCTTTTAAACGATTATAAGGGATTTTCATTAGATTTCCATAATTCCAAGAAATTGCAAAAGATTTGGAATATGCTAGGGTATTTTAGAAGATTGCAAGGAATTTTCAATAGATTTCAATTATTTGAAGGGATTTCAAAGGATTTCGAAGACTTTACGGTATTTTTTCAAATTTGAAGAAATTTTCAAGAGATTAAAAAGATTTCAAATTTTTAAAAATATTTTAGGGTATTTTAAACGATTCTAAGGGATTTTCATTAGATTTCCATGATTCCAAGGGATTTTAAAGATTGTGTAATATTTTAGGGTATTTTTAAAGATTCCAAGGAATTTTTAAGTGATTTTCAAAATTTCAAAGGGTTTTAAACTATTTTGGAGGGTTTTAAATATTTTAGGGTATATAGAAAGATTGCAAGGAATTTTCAAAACGATTTATAAAATTTTGAAGGATTTTCTAACTATTTCAAAGGATTTGAAATACTACAGGGTATTTTAAACGATTCTCAGGAGTTTTCATTAGATTTCCATAATTCGAAGGAATTAAAAATAATTTGTAATATTTTAGGGTATTTTGAAAAATTGAAAGGAGTTTTCAAATGATTTTCAAAATTTCAAAAGGTTTTCAAACAATTTAAAAGGATTTTAAATATTTTAGGGTATTTAAAAAGATTGAAAGGAATTTTCAAAGCGATTTACAAAATTTTAAAGGATTTTCTAACTATTTGAAGGATTTGAAATATTTTAGGGTATTTTAAACGATTCTAAAGAATTTCCATTAGATTTCCATAATTCCAAGGGATTTTAAAGAATTTCTAATATTTTAGGGCATTTTTAAAGATTCCAAGGAATTTTCAAGCGATTTTCAAAATTTCAAACAATTTAAAAGGATTTTAAATATTTTAGGGTATTTAAAAAGATTGAAAGAAATTACCAAAGAAATTTACAAAACTTTAAAGGATTTTCTAACTATTTAAAGGATTTGAAATATTTTAGGGTATTTGAAACGACTCTAAGAAATTTTCATTATATTTCCATAATTCCAAGGGATTTTAAAGAATTTGTAATATTTTGGGGTATTTTTTATAAAGATTCCAAGAAATTTACAAGCGATTTACAAAATTTCAAAGGGTTTTAAAACTATTTTAAAGGATTTGAAACATTTTAGAGTATTTGTAGAGATTCCAAGGAATTTTCAAAAGATTTACAAAATTTTATGGGATTTCAAACTATTTTAAAGGATTTGAGATATTTTAGGGTATTAAAAATTATGTCAAGGAACTTTCAAGCGATTCACAGAATTTCATATAGTTTTCAAAAGATTTTTAAAAATTCAAAATATTTTACGTTATTTTAAACGATTCTAAGGGATTTTCATTATATTTCTATAATTCCAAGAAACTGAAAAGGATATGAAATATGTTAGGGTATTTTAGAAGATTGCAAGGAATTTTCAATAGATTTCAATAATTTGAAGGGATTTCAAAGGATTCCGAAGATTTTCTGGTATTTTCTCAAATTCTAAGAAATTTTCAATAGATTAAAAAGATTTCAAATTTTGAAAAATATTTCAGGGTATTTTAAACGATTCTAAGGGATTTTCATTAGATTTCCACAATTCCCAAGGATTTTAAATATTTTATGGTATTTTTCTATATGGCACGGGATTTTAGAAGATTTCAAAGGATCTGAAATATTTGACGGTATTTTATAAAGTTACAAGGAACTTTAAATAGATTTCAACAATTTAACGGGATTTGAGAGGATTTCAAAGATTTTACGGGATTTTCTCAAAATTCTTAGGAATTTTCAAGAGATTAAAAGGATTTCAAGGGATTTCAAAAGATTCTAAAGGATTTGAAATGTTTCCGGGTATTTTTAAAGATCCCAAGGGATCTCAAAGAATTTGAAATATTTCAGGATATTGTGAAAGATTCTAGGGAATTTCCAAACGATTTGAAAGATTTCAAAGGGTTTCAAAATTTCAAAAGATTTTGAAGGATTTGAAATATTTAAGGATATTTTAAAATATGTCAAGGAATTTCCAAGCCATTTAAAAAATTTCAAACGTTTTTCAAACGATTTCAAAAAATTTGAAATATTTTAGGGTATAGTTGAAGATTCCAAGGAACTTTAAAGCGATTAAAAAAATTTCGAAGAATTTTCAAAAGATTTAAAAAGATTTGAGATATTTTACGGTGTTTGAAGATTCCAAGGAATTTTAAAAATATTTGAAAAATTGTAAGGGACTTCAAAATATTTCGAGGGATTTTAAATATTTTAGGGTATTTTAAAGATTTTTGTTTTGTTAAATTCAACTGGTTGAAAAACCGTCTTTTTGTAAGAAATTTATTTTTTATAGTGAAAAAATCATCTTTCTTGGTTAAAAATAATCTTTTTTTTTTTACAAACTCAACTGTCTTTTAAAAAATTCGTCTCTTTGGATTCAAAATTCAACGTTTTTGGTTGAATTTTTATCTTTTTTGTTTAAAAATTCGACCATTTGGCTGAAAAAGCATCTTTGTAGGTTGAAAATTTAACGATTTTGATAAAGTCGTCTTTTTTGGTCGTAAATTCAACTGTTTTGTTAAAAATTAATTCTTTTGGATTGAAAATTCATCTTTTACGGCAAAAAAGTCACCATTCTTGGTTGAAAATCAACATTTTTGTTAAAGATTTAACTGTCTTTGAAAAAATTGGTCTTTTTGGCTTGAAAATTGAAATATTTGGTGAAAAGTTTTACTATTTTGTTAGGCTTATTATTTTTTTTTTTGCTTAAAAACTCAACTATTTGGTTTTTGATGTAACTGTTTAAATATTTCAAAAAATTGTTGGTTTAGAATTCGTCTTTTTGGGTTAAAAATTCATCGCATTTGGTAGAAATTTCATTTTGTTAATTGAAAATTTATCTTTTTGGTCGAGGATTCAACTATTTGGTTAAGAATTCTTCTTTTTTGGTTGAATTAAACTGGTATTATTCGTTTTTTTTGTTAAAAATTAATTTCTCATACTGAAAATTTGACTGTACCGTTTTTGGTTCAAACAAATTTTTTTAGAGAAAAATTCAACTATTAGGTTTAAAATCAATGTTTCTTCATTAAAAATTCATCTAGTAAGTCGAGGATTCAAGTATTCAACTGGTTGAAAATTCGTCTTTTCGTAGAAAATTCATATTTTGTGGTTTTTTCATATTTTCGTGTTACAATTAATCATTTTTGGTTAAAAATGAACTTTTTAGTTAAAAATGCAACTGTCTTCGAAAAATTTGTCTTATTGGCTTGAAAATTCAACTTTTTTGGTCGTTAATTCGATTGTTTTGTTAAAAATTCGTCTTTGGGATTGAAAATTCATCTTTTATGGTAGAAAAGTCACATTTGTTGGTTGAAAATTCATCTTTCTTGGTTGAAAATAAACATTTTGTTGAAGATTCAACTGCTTTCGAAAAAATTGTTCTTTTTTGATTGAAGATTGAACTGTTCAGTGAAAAGTTTTACTATTTTGTTAAAAATGTTTTTTTTTTGCTTGAAAGCTCAAATATTTGGTTCTCAATTTAACTGTTTGTCAAAAAAAAATTTTGGTTTAAAATTCGTCCTTTTGGGCTAAAACTTCATCGCATTTGGTAGAAACTTCATCTTGTCAATTGAAAATTTATCTTTCTGGTTGAGGATTCAACTATTTGGTTAAAAATTCTTCTTTTTTGGTTGAATTAAACGGGTTAAAATTAGTTTTTTGTTGTTGTTAAAAATCAAATTTTTATACTCAAAATTTGAATATACTGCTTTTGATTCAAACTTTTTTTGTTAGGGAAAATTCAACTATTTGGTTTAAAATTCATCTTTCTACATTGAAAATTCATCTAGTAACTTGAAAACTTTTTAGTTAAAAATGCAACTGTCTTCGAAAAATGTGTCTTATTGGTTTGAAAATTAATTCAACAAAGAAAGATGAATTTTCAACCAAAAAGGATGAATTTTCTATCTAAAAAGACAAATTTTCTTCCAAAGGAATTTAATTTTGAACCACGAAGAATTAATTTTTAACAAAATAATTAATAACTTTCAAACAAAAGTAGTTGTATTTTCTTATTGGGTTCTATAAATTCAGTTCGCATGTAAGCGAACAATGAGGTTTTTTCTCCCGGCTTTAAAAAATTCTTGGTTTTCCGGTCCAGTGGCCGCCCTGGAAAAATGTTTAAAATTTTGTTTCTTGAGCGCCAAAGTTGATTGAAAATTGATTGAAAATCATTAATGAACCATCACGTAGATAATAAAGAATATAAATAAATTTGACCAAATTGGTTTAATTTATACAATTCGTTTTTAATGGAATTTCTATTTTTTTATCCACATGTTATTTATCATTGTTTAAAAATAGTTTTCACGAATTTCACATTTTGAACAAATGTGTGCATTTTACGTCCATGCGATTTCTTTTTCGATTATTGCATTCGTCTGTAAAAGTACATAGGAAAATCTCCAGAGGTACCGGCTCAGGGTTCGAACCCCGGACCTCTAACATGAAGTCCGAGCCTAACCGCCTGAACTACCTATGATCTTTCATTATTAAATTATTATTATAACTACTTAGTTTTTTTAGTAGATTTTTAACTTTTTCTATCCAAAAATTAATTTTCTAACAAAAGAGACGAATTTTCAAAAAAATATTATTGAAATTTATTATTATTATTGTTATTATATAGAAACATAAATTGTAGCATAATCATGTATTCTACCGCGCCTCCGCTCATTATGATTATTATTATGTATATCCCGTTCCAGGATCGTGAACTAATCCTAATCGAGAAGTCACCACGCCCACTTTACATATGAAAATTTATGCTCCAATCAATTATCCAGCTCTCATCTCGTTATGCACGAAGCTGGTCCACAATTTTTGGTGCTTTTTACTTTTATTTATCGGTCCCTGTGATTTATGGAATTACGCTTAGAAACATAACGATCGGCTGGCCAATTTATTCATTTTTTTGAAAAAATTTAGTACTTTCGATAAGACAGAGGATATGACTTGAAAATCCGATTAATTTTTACATATTTGAATAGTTTTAGTTGTAGGAGAAAGAGAAGGGGAAATTAATTAAAATACTACATTAAATTCAATATGAAAAACTTTAAATTGCTGAGATTTCAAGTCGACAGATAGTGGTTTTTAACAAAATAGTTAAATTTTCAACCAAAATTGATTATCTACCAAACAAAATGAATTGTCAACCCCAAGAGATAAATTTTATATAAAGAAATTAATTTTGAACAAAAAAGTTGCATTAACAACCGAATAGCTGAACTTTCAAACAAAATAAAAATAATAATTAAAAACAGTAGTTGAACTTTTAACCAAATAGTTCAATTTTAAAGTCAAAAAGACGATTTTTTTCGAAGACAGTTGAATTTTCAACAAAAATGTTCTTTTTCGACCAAGAAAGATGAATTTTCAATCCAAAAAGACAAGTTGTTAACAAAACATTCAAATTAAGGACCAAATATCTTTTTTATTAAAGATTTACATTTTCAGGTTATTAATTCAACTGACTTTTAAAATATTCTTCTATTTCGCTTTAAAATTCAACTATTTGTTTGGAAATGCAACTGTTCGTGGTTGAAGTTTGAAATTTGTTGTTCGAAAATTCGACCATTTGGTTTTAAAATCAACTAATTGGATGAAACTTCATCTTTTTTGGTTAAAAATTATATTTTTATTGAAAATTTACCTTTTCAGGTTAATAGTTCAACCATTTTCTAAAACATTTCTCTTTTTGTGTTGAAGATTCAAACATTTAATTGAACATTCATTTTTTTGGGTTGGAAATTCAACTACTTGGTAAAAAAAATGCATATATTTCTTGGTTGAAATTAATACAGTTTTTAATTTAAAACACTGATTTTTATCTAGAAAATTTAACTATATGGTTGAAAATCTAACTATTTATGGTTGAATTTTAATCTTCTTTGTTTGAAAATTCAACTACTGGGTTGAAAATGATATTTTTTGTTTGAAAATTCACCTGTTCACGTTGATAGTGTATCTGTCTTCTAAAATATTCATCTTTTTGGTCAGAAAATAAAACTATTTGGTTGAAAATGCAACTGATTGTGATTAAAGTTAAAACTTTTTTGTTTGAAAATTGGACCATTTGGTTGAAAATTCAACAAATTAGATGAAAGGTCATCTTTCTTGGTTAAAAATTATATCTTTTGTTGAAAATTTATCTTCTCAGTTTGATAATTCAACTGTCTTCTGAAAGATTCTTTTTTTTTTGATTAAAAATTAGACCATTTGGTTGAAAATTCGTATTTGTAGGTTGAAAATTCAACTAATTGGTTCAAAATTGATCTTTCATGGTTCAAAACTACCTTTTTCGCTGAAAATTCACCTGTTCAGGTTGATAGTTCAACTGTCTTCTAAATTCTAAAATATTTGTCTTTTTGGCTTAAAAATTTAACTATTTTGATAAAAATGCAAAACTGTTTCGGGTTGAAGTTTAATTCGGCCTAACTGTGCACGTGCACAGATGGTACCCTACCAACAGTTCACGTGCACAGGTGGTACACTGCCAAATATGCACGTGCACAGAAGGTACTCTCCCAATCGCGGACGTCTCAAATACACCAGAGACTCGATAGATGAACAATCTCGGGGGTTGCCTGAAAATGGACTTGTTCATATAACACGTACAGCGAAACGTAAACAGGTAGGGCCGCCTGTACCGTTCCCATAATATTGCGCAATCTACTTGACTGAGTAGTATAGTGCATGCGTCCCTTCAGAGGCGGAGTCGCAACCGTCTCTCGCTCCGTCCCCTGAGAAACTGTAGGGACCAGCAAATCTAGGAATTCATATAACGCGTCCGATCGCGCGTTCAAATAGCGAGTCTCTGGTGTAATACGATCAGATAATCAACTGACAAGTCCAAATGCACAGATGGTAACCCTTCCAACGGTGCACGTCTCAATTAACACGATCAGATTTTCAACTCACAAGTCCACATGGAAAAATGTTCCCTCCCAACTGTGCACGTCCTAATGACTACGAGAATATTTTCAAATCGCAAGTCGTGCACAGTTGGGATGATATATCTTCTGTACACGTGGACTTGTAAGTTAAAAATCTGATTGCATTAACTGAGACGTGCACATTTTGGATTCTCCCATCTGCGCACGTACACAGTTATGAGGGTATCTTCTGTTCATGTGGACTTGTCAATGAACAATGTAATCCTATTAACTGAGACATGCGCAGTTGGATGGGTACCTTCTCTGCGCGTGGACTTGTCAGTTAGAAATATGATCGTATTATTTGAGACGTGCACAGGTGGAAGGGTACCATCTGCGCACGTGGATATTTAAGTGAAAAATCTGATATTATCAATTGAGATGTGCACAGTTGCGAGTCTCCCATCTATGCACGTGCACAGTTGGGAGTATGCTATCAGTGGACGTGCACAGTTGGGAGTGCACCATCTGTGCAGGTAAGTTCATCAGTTGAAAATCTGATTGTATTAACTGAGACATGCACCGTTGGGAGAATTTCTTCTGTGCACGTGAACTTGTCAGTTGGAAATATGATCGTATTAGGTGACACGTGCCCAGTTGGGAGTCTATCATCTGTGCACGTGCTCATCTGGGAATGTCCCATCTGTCCACTTGAACGGTTGGTAGGGTACCATCTGTGCACATCGAAATTTATACGTGCACAGATAAGCCAGTGCACAGTTGTACCACCGGCCATCGACTTGCACAGTTGGACTCGTGCACAGTTGTCCGTCATCCCCTTTTTTGGACAAAAATCGCTTGACAGTTCAATTTTTAACGAATTTTTAAGCATGTGTTTTTTTTTAATATAACCGTAAGGCTAGCAGATATAACGAGAAAGTGCTAGCAAAAATGTAAGCTAAAGAAACATTTTTTAAATAATAACAAATAAAAAATTTTATTTTATATAACTTGATAAGTGAGCCACTGTTGTTGAGATTTCTGGTTTTTTGCACGAAGCATGACAGAAATTAATGTACGATTAAGATTAATTAAAAGTAGCTGATCTTTTTCAATTATTTGAAAATTTTTGAATAATTAAGTTCTTTTTTTTTTTTGCAGCATAAAGTGGAAATGTATTTTCAGTGACTCCTTGTTATCATATTTTGTAATTTGACAAAAGGTTTTATTTATTGAAGCAATTCTCATAAACAAATTTCCATTTTTACTATTCTTCCATGAATAGACTCAATTGTTTTTACGGAAACGACTAAAAATGTCTTGAAAGTAACTTTTTGTTATCAAAATTTTCAACTTAACAGTAACCGTTAATTATTGAAATAAAATAGTTTTATGAAACTATAACCAAATGAAAAAAGTCATGAAACTTTGAAAACATTTCAAAGTTTCCAAATTTTTAAATATTGAGGCGGCAAAATGTGAAAAATTAAAAAAAATTATATTAGGTATTCAATTTAAATATTCAATTCTTTAATAATATAGATGAATATAATATTAATATGGTATGAATGTTATTATTAAATCGCTCGAATTTTTTGCCAATATTAATTGTGACTTAATTCTATCTATGAATCAGCTATTTTTTACTGATTAATCCTTTTTGGTAGAACATTCAACTACTTTGTTAAAAATGCTTTTTTTTGTATGCAAAATCATTACTTTTGATAGGAATTTAATCCTCTTTAATTAAAAGTGCAACTGTATGGTGCTCTATAAATTTGAATCAGTAAAAATGTTACTAATATATACTAATGACTAAATTCTAGCTATCAATCAGCTACACGGAGAAAAATGGATGGTCAAAGTTAGAGGGTCAAAATTTAGAGAGCCAGTCCATTCTTCTAGATGGTCTAAAGAGCGTTTCAGAATTTTTTCGACATAGTCAGAGAGACTCTTATTTCATGGCCAGTCTTAGTGTTGTAATAAGGTCAGACTCACTATCAGGGATAATCGAAGTATCCTTTCGGCATGGTCAATACGATCATCTTGTTTTCACTCATTTCGACCATCCATGGAAGAGCAAATGACCCATCGCGGATGGCCAACCTGATTAGTTACCGTTGGCGTGTTTTTTTTAAATGAATAAATGTGTAAGTCCAATGTTCACAACAAATAATAAATGCAGAGTGCATAAGAATATTAGGAATTATTGTAAATTCATATTTAAGGTGAAAAATATATTCCTTTCTTTAGAAATTAAAATCTATCATTTATTTTTAAGGAAAAAATCTAATAAATAATTAAAATTTTACTTTACAAGTCCTTCTTGTGAGCAAAGTATTATTTTTAATAACTTTACTCTTATTACTTGCTGTTTGAAATTGCTTTTCACATTTAATCATTTCAAATAAGCGCGCCAACCCCAACCAATCCAGTTGTCGACGTGATGGATGCAGTGTGAATGGATACAAGAGTTGGGAGCACCATGGTTCAGAGCAATTTCGGAGTGAGTGAATGTCATTTTGAGCCGTTTAGCGTCAAATTTGCTGTTTATTGAACTTAAACATATTTTTAACAAGTTTAAACTGCTTTTTGATATTTCGAATATGCGTGGAGAGTGAAGTGCATAAGAGAGAATATGATTGCAAGTGAATTAAGTTTATTCTTTTGAATTTTCAACCTCAAATTTGATGCTTCCAAGGGATTTAGGATAAAGGCGTAACTGGACGTTCAGCTATCAATTTTTTGTCACCGTGTGGTTTCAACTGAAAAAGTGCAAAAAATTGCAGCTTGCAGAAAGTAACTATATTGGTTTCTGAATTCACTTCAATGTTTGAAATCTTACAATTCAGCGTGACACAGTGCCGTGTCCTTAGCCTTCCGTGCTCCAAAAAATATATTGTGAATGTGCACTGTTTTTGCATATCAAATTATGTCTCATACACCTCACTCTCCACAAAGAATAAAAAATGCTTTCAGAATTCATGTATTTCATATAAATTTTCAGGTTTTATAGGTTCCACTTAATTTCATAATTTCCAGTCTCTTATAAGAGAGAGACTGGAATAAGTAGGAAAAGGACAACAAATATAGATAATGTAGGATAATCGAATCGACCCCTTAAGATGGCCAGGTCGACTGTTTGAGGAGATCAAGTCGACTATCTGATATGACCAAATCGACCTTCTATGATGAGCGATTCGACTTTCTATGACGCTTGAGTCCACCGTCCTAGATGACCAAGTCGACACTGTGAGATGATCGATTTGAACCTATTGTTTTAACCTTTTAGAGATAGTCGCTTTAGCCATCTTCAAGGGCTGTCCTATAGTTGACCCTGCAATATAGTCTGTCTGCACATCTGCATGGCTAAAATGACCTTCCATTTTTCTCCGTGTATCTTTTACCAGCTTAAAATAAGTAATTCATAGATAGACTTCAGTCATTAATTGAAATGAGTGAAAATTTTAATCTATTCAACTCCACAAGTTAAAAAATTAATCTTTTTTAGTTGAGGTTTCAACTATTTTGTTGAAAAATCATATTTTTTGGTTCAAATATCAACTGTTACATTTTTTATCGAGTATTCATATTTTTTGGTTGCAAATTCAACTACTGCTTGGCTGAAAGATGAACTACTTTCTTAAAAATTGATTTTTTTTTATTTAGTTGAAATTTATTTATTATTTCAGTTGAAATTTCAATTCTTTGGTTGAAAATGTAACTATTTTATAAAAAATTCAACTATTTTGTTGGAAATTCTTCTTTTTGGTATGGAAATTCATTTGGTAAAAATGGCATTTTTTTGTTTTAGAATGCAACTATTTGGTGGAAAATTAATCTGTTTCGTTTAAGAATTCAACAATTTGATTAAAAATCCGTCGTTTTCACATGAATTTAAATGTTTTTGATTTAAAATAAAAATATTTTCAAGTTCAAATATCAACCATTATATTGTTCGTTTAGAATTCATTATTTTTAGTCTAAAGTTAACCTAATTGCTTAAAATTTTGTATTGCTTTGTTGAAAATACATCTCTTCAGTTGGAAATTGATCTTTCTTAATTGAAAATTCAACTATTTGGTTCAAATTTTATATAATTTGTTGAAAATGAAATAATTTTCCTTGAAATGTTAGGAATCTATAGCAATTGAAATTTAATTAATTATCTGTATCAAGAAACTTTCAATATTTCAGTTAAACGTTTCGTTGACTCACATCCCTAAGCCGCATGGAGAAATATGGATGTTTAAAGTTAGATATTTAAAGTACAAGATATAGTAGTTCCAAAATGTTAGGATGAAATTATCAAGAATTTAAAGTCGTTGTACGATTTCAGGAAAACGCCATACCTCTATCGGAAACTTGATGAAGCTTATAGTTAATTTCGTGGAAAATGCTGTCGATATCTGTCGTTCATTTTATGAAGCTTGTAGTCGATGTTTGTGTCGTATGAAAATTTGCGGAAGAATTATGATTATCAATATTTTGGACATAGGATAATAAAGGTATGTTAAGCTGACGTAACCACATGTGCCAATCGAGTTAAAAACAATTTCATAATTGAGAGCTCATGTAATGCTAATTTAATGCCCAATTGCCAAATTTAATGCTCCACTATCGTTAAAAAACCGTGGATTACGCTAGCTCAACGTAAGCTGACGTAACCACATGGTCGAATCGAGTTAAGACCTATTTCGTAATTAAGGGCTCATTGAATGCTAATTTAATGCCCTATTGTCAAATCAGATGCCACAATATTAAAAAAAAACCATGGGTTACGTTAGCTTAACGTTAAGCTGACGTAACCACATGTTCCAATCAAGTTAAAACCTATTTCATGATTAAGAGCTCATTTAATACTAATTTAATGCCCTATTGCCAAATTTAATAATCCACTTTAAAAAAAAACCATGGGTTACGCTAGCTTAACGTGAGCTGACGTAACCACATGGTCGAATCGAGTTAAAACCTATTTCATAATTAAGGGCTTATTTAATGCTAATTTAATGCCCTATTGCCAAAGTAGATGCCACAATATTTTTTTTAAACCATGGGTCACGCTAGCTTAACGGTAAGCTGACGTAACCACATGTTCCAATCAAGTTAAAACCTATTTCATGATTAAGAGCTCATTTAATCCTAATTTAATGCCCTATTGCGAAATATAATACACGACTATTTAAAAAAACCGTGGGTTACGCTAGCTCAACCTTAAGCTGACGTAACCACATGGTCGAATCGAGTTAAAACATATTTCATAATTAAGGGCTCATTTAATGCTAATTTAATGCCCTATTGCCAAATTCGATGCCCCAATACTTTAAAAAATCGTGGTTACGCTAGCTTAACGTTAAGCTGACGTAACCACATGTTCCAATCAAGTTCAAACCTATTTCATGATTAAGAGCTCATTTAATGCTAATTTAATACCCTATTGCCAAATTCGATGCCCCAATACTGAAAAAAACCATGGGTTACGCTAGCTTAACGTTAAGCTGACGTAACCACATGTTCCAATCGAGTTAAAACATATTTCATAATTAGGAGCTCATTTATTGCTAATTAAATTCCCTATTGCCAAATTTAATACTCCACTATTTAAAAAAAACCGTGGGGTACGCTAGCTCAACGTTAAGCTGACGTAACCACATGGTCGAATCGAGTTAAAACCTATTTCATGATTAAGAGCTCATTTAATGCTAATTTAATGCCCTATTGCTAAATTCGATGCCCCAATACTTAAACAAAACCGTGGGTTACGCTAGCTTAACGTTAAGCTGACGTAACCACATGTTCCAATCGACTTAAAACATATTTCATAATTAAGAGCTCATTTATTGCTAATTTAATGCCCTATTGCCAAATTTAATACTCCACTATTTAAAAAAAACCGTGGGTTACGCTAGCTCAACGTTAAGCTGCCGTAACCACATGGTCGAATCGAGTTAAAACCTATTTCATAATTAAGGGCTCATGTAATGCTAATTTAATGCTCTGTTGCCAAATTCGATAATGCTGTTCGTTTGGACAGAGTTAAGTGATTAATAAAAGTTCTGCTTCCTCTACAAAAAGCCAAAAGCCAACAATCTTTCCGGTGATAAAAGTGGCCACCCCCTGTTTCCTCAGATAGAAACTTCTAATTTGGACCCTTCGACTTCTAAATTCCGGAAATATGAGCCGGGACCAATTTTCGAACTCTCTGAGTATTGACTCCCTTATATGTATAAGAATTCGGCATCATGACCCGTACGAATCATGGGACTCCCAAAGTTTTTAATTTCCTCTCGCAACTCCACTCTAGCTCTGCCATCGCGCGCGCATTTCCAAGCGTTTGCCTTTTAGTTCTCATTTCACTTTTAGCCCCTGCTTCTTCTCCTCATTCCTCTGGCCCTATAAGGTGAGTGTAACAATGGCCGCCCTCTAATTATCCAAAGACCGCGGCACTTTAAGAGTTCCCGAGCCCATCTTGGGACCCCGTTTCGTTTCGTTGGCTGCTCTTCTCTTCTCTTCTCAAACTCACTTCCCTTATTGTTAGTGGTTTCGCAGTGGCCAGCCGGCAGTGATCAGTGCTGTAGTTACATTGCAACCATTACAACATTTGCAACCAAGCCCACCCGCCTTGAAGCTTTTGAACACCTCTCACAATGATGATAGCTTGATCCCGCAGAAGCGTTCCTTCCTGCAGAGTGTTCTGGGAATAAAATATTAGTTCGCTCTATATTATTATTATTATACCATTGAGCTAAGTCCCTTTAAGGATCACCCGAGAAGAAAAGCTTCGGAAAGTTGCCATACTTCATAGTTTACACAAAAATACAGAAACTGACTGATAGTCTCATAGTAAGATCGACACTCTTCTCCATTCACATCCACTAAGCATAGCTCTCCGCGATGGCCCATTAGTATCCATGGTCTTTCACTTCAGGCGTCTCTCACTTCGCTGACAATCTTCATCACACATTTCTTATAGACTATTTGTCTCCATAATTTTCTATCCTGGCATACAACTTTAGCTTCCTTTACGTCCATCGATCTTCTCATGCAAGCTTTTGAGTTTCTATGGCTGTTTATATCTTGTCGCCTTAGGCTTAAATTTAGAGTCTCATTCATACATTTCCACCATTCTTTCCTCGGTCTGTCTGTGAGTATGGTGCTATTTATTTTACCTAAATACACTTGTTTTGCAAATCGTTCTCCATTCTATCGACATGACCAAAACGCGTTAAATTTACACAGTGGGTGCAAGTACATAGATGTATAGTGCAATCTGAGCTTTATTTGTCATATTTTAACTTGTGGTAATAGCTCCTACGCTGCCGATAATTTTCCTACCCTCTTTTATATGCCTGGATATCTCTTAATCTATCTTTCCATCTGTAGCACATAAACTCCCAACACAGAAAAAACAAAGAGTGAATCTAACGCTAATTTCAGGGTACCATTTCCCTGCAACAAAAATCAACCTTGGTAGTATAAATTTACACAAGGTATCGTCTCCCTCAACTTGGGATACGAAACGTCATCTGCTGTCAATTATTTTTACAGTTTTGCAGCAAAAATATAGATAGTAGTTTCGTACCTGAACCCCAAGCGAGATGGAACCCCATCTTGAAATTATGAGCAACAAAATGTATGCCAGTGTTTTCTCTGTGGAGATACAAGTAATTATTAACTTGTTCTATCCTCTCTTCGTCTGAGGTAATGTTGTATACTGTTTTCTCATTCGTCCCTTCAGTTACAATCATTTTCGTTTTATTTACGTTAATCTTAAGATCCAGGGTCATCTATTCTACTCAACATTCTTTGAAAATCATGTGCTGATGTTGTCGTGACAATCTTATCATCTGCAAACGCTAATCCACGCACTTTAACAGTTCCTAGATCGACACTTTCTTCGTCTAATAGAGCCATTCTTAGACGCTTATCCACGAGTATAATAAATAACCAAGAGGACATAACGCATCCTTGCCTAACACCCTGCCCAATATCAAACCAATCACTCAGTTGACCATTTATCCTTAGACTTGCTTTACTGCCTGCTGTAACATGTCAATTTTAAATTAAAGCCATATGGCTACTTCATTTGACTACTCCAAAGTCTGTCTCAAGCTAAATAGCTTATCCGTACATGATCTTTCTGGTATAAGCCCACATTGTACTTCCTAGATATTTTCTTCTGTTATGTCCATGACTTACGAATAAGCATTTATGAAAATATTTTGCCTACGGTACTTCGTAAGTAGATAGCTCTATAGTAATTACAGGTACCTTTATCACCCTTTCCCTTGTAGATTGGAACGGTAATGAATCGCCTTACTTCAATCATTTGGAACTTTCCCTTTCTCAGCACATGTATTCATCAACTCGCTCAGCCATACCGACAAATGAATGGTCAGGGACCATAAGGGGCTAACCCTCAGTCGGAAAATTTTTCAGTAAAACGGAAAAACTGTATCATTTGTTATTTCCATGTAATTTTTTATTGGCATCATCAAAACTGAAATAAAATAGTATAATCTACAACATATCATGGTTTCAGAGCAATATTTGTAATATTTCTCCAACTATGGGCTCTTAAAGTTTCCCGGGGGCTATCCCAAGAGGTATTCGGCGAAAATAAAGGGCTAATGCTCAAGCCACGCCTACAATTTTTTTAAGCTGCTCCAAACACTCTCTGTAATAATAACCTTAGTGTAGTTCGTGGATATTTTCGATAAATAATTAGGTACAAACGAAAAAGAACTAGAAATACTCACGCACATCCCTTGATGATAAAGAGCTGGCTCTTGTATGCAGTTTTTACTGTCAAATAAACACAAAAACGTGTTTATAGTATCCATATCTACCTTTAGAACCGAAAGGTGACACTGCAGACTAGTATTCTTTTCTTAAAACCTCGCGGGACTTACAAAAAATCATAAATCATCATAATAGTCTGTACGGGGTTAGCCCCTTATGTTCACCGAGTACTTCTTGGGATAGCGCACGTTTCGGAACTTTGTTATTTTATTAGAAATAATAAAATTCAATTTTTCACTTTATGAAAAAAGCACGACACGTAAGAGAGATTGGACAATAAAAAAATCCAAAAAAGTGAATTTTGTAAATTTCGTGGGTTAGCCCCTTATGGTGCTCGACCATTTAATTGTAAAACATGATTTAAAAGGAGGACAAATTGATGTTCAGAAGACAATATTGTCATGCGATTCGAACTTTTTTTTCAAAATGAATTCCAATAAAATTCCGCATCAAAATGTTATGGCCAATTTTTAAAAAAATTTTATTTTTTTATTTAATAACAATTTTTTTTTAATTTAATTTTTGAAGTGTACTGTTTAAAAAAAACTTGGGTTAATTTAAAAATAGGTAGAAAATAGGAAGCAACTATCCAAAAAAGATCTTCAATTACAACACGAATTTGCACTGAATTTGAACAATTTTTGGACAAAAAGAGTTTTTTAGTTGATTTAATGAAATTGAATGAATACTTTGTTATTTTATGAACAAATTTCATAAAAAATTATACGTTACAGGTATTTAAGATGGAATAAATCAATTTTTCTACGGAATCGATCATTACTTAGCAATGAAACCTTGAGTAATATTTGGTCATCCAATAAAAATTGATGATTGTTTAAACGATATTAATTAACAAATGCATTGTTTCGCTAGTTTTGGCTATAAAAAATTGATTATTTCGACGCAGTCAACTAGAAATAACTAACTTCTACATTTTTAGGGATATTTTGATGACAATCAATAAGTTTTATTGTTAACAACAGTTGTTTAAAGCAATTTTCATTATGTTATGTATTTATAAATGAAAATCCGCGTTTTTCACGGAATTAACAGCCAATTATTCAGCAATCATTTCTTTGATGAATCGATAACATTTAATAATTGTTTAAAGAAACTTAATTAACAAATGCATTATTTCGCTATTTCGCAGAATTTAAACTTTGTTTTTCTGGAACTTAATCAATTGTTACTAACAATTTTTTAAACTTTTTTTACACACTTCGCTAACGATCCACTATTGTGATTGTTATTGACAAGTTTATAAATTCATTATAAATTTGCTGTTAACAGTTGTTTACGTTCAAAGAACAAAATTTAAATGCTGTAAAAAAGCCAAATAATGCATTTTCTAATTAGGTTTGTTTAAACAATTATGAAATTATATCGATTCATAGGAAGAAGTCATTGCTAAATAATTTGCTGCTAATTTCGTGAAAAAGCGGAATTTTATTTATAAATACATGAAATAATGAAAAAAAAATTTGAACAATTGTTGTTAACAATAGAAATTGGTTATTTGTTTATAATAAATGTATTAAATTTTTTTTAATTGGCGTTGCTATTTAACATCTTTTTTAGATAGTTTCTTCATGTTTTCTACAGCTATTTTTAAATGAATCAAAGTATTTCTTAATGTCTTCAGTACAGGTTTTTGACGAGTGAATTATCACTCATTGTCCTTTTACAAAATTTAACCTGATCTAAAATTGTTTGATTTGGAGCATTTTCAATTAAAAATCGACCCAATATATATATATATATATATATATATTTTTTTTTTAATTTCAAACGATTTTAATTCAATATGATTAATTATTCATTATTATTTCAAATTTTTTTTAAGTTAATAAACTGGAACCTCGATTTGTGCACGGTTTCGGGCATGGTCTGCAGTGGCCTTCGACACAAATTCAGGGACTCTGAACGTAAATCGGCAGGGCCGCATGAATCATTTCTGTTCGATTTGGAAGCATGACGCTACCTGATGCAACTCACGCGCTGAGATTGCGGCCCTCGAGCTGTTTGTCACGCTTGACTGAGCACATCCTCTTTTTCGAACCCTCGGCTCCTCTTATAACGAAACAGCGGAGGCCACCAGTTCTAGGAACGCACAAATCAAGTTTAAGTAAATCCAGGTTCCAGTGTATTTAAAAATTTGTTAATAATGGATTTTTAAATTGTTTATATTTTCAATGTTAGAAAATAAAAATGGAAAAACGTGAACGCGCTCTTTGCGCGCGTGCATATACTGCTAATAGTAGAAACTTTAGAGAAAACACCAAATTAAGGGTCCCTTATTATTATTAATTAATAAATTAGTTTTTGAGAAAAAGTAATTTGGCTAAATCCAAACTAGATGTAAAAGGGATTGTCCTCATTGACTGATTGCAACAATAGTGGTAAACACAGCAAAAAAAAACTCAATAGCTAGAATTTTTTTCTTTCAAAAATAAAAATTGGATTTCTAGTCACAGCCCAAAAGTTCAGAAAACTTGTGCTTCAAGCAAAAAAAAAGAAAATAATTCTACCATTTTTTCAGAACCGAATAATATTTTTCAATCAAACTTTTCGTAACTAAATTCCGCACTGACGTATCTTGGAAGCAATTTTTTTCTAAATAGAAAATTTGATTTTCGAGAATTTTTTTCTTCTCCTGAAAAATGGCAATAATGGCTTTTGTGCCCTTCTGGTATACCATGGATCAATTGAAAGATGTAAATTCCGCTCATATATTTGTTTTGTCCGTTTCAACTATTTCGGAGAAGTACCAGCGTTGAAGCTCGCTGATTGGTAGAAAAGTTAGCGCGAAATTGAAAATCAAGAAATGGAAAATCATGGGAATGATCATGGGAAATGATTCAAAGTTTCAAAATTTTCAAATATTAGGGCGAAAATTTTTTTTTTCAAAAATGCTATTAAGTATTGGATTTAAACATCCAATTCTCTAATAATATATAATAATATTACTATGACATCAATGATAGTATTAACATTAATATAATGTAATATAAATATTATTATTAATATAAATTAATATAAATATTGAATCCTGTTCCAAGTAAAAAGGATTTTTCATCGTTGATGGTAATATACGAACACTTTAAGATGAAAATTAATATAATCTGGTGCGTTTTGAAAAAAGTCGTTTTTCGTATTTAATTACCAAGAAATTGATAAATTTTCATAAGATTATATGCTAAATATTGGTTAATATTTTTTGTTGTATGTGTTGTCTATCACCTCATGAATATATCAAGATGAAAATCATATTCAATAAAAAAAATCTATTAAAAAAAATGTAAACCAATATTTACCATATAATCTCACTAAAATTTCTTAATTTCTTAGTAATTATATACAAAAATCTATTGAAAAAAAATTGCCCGATTATTTTTATTTTTGTCTTAAAATATTTTTTTGGGTAACCATACAAGCAAATTCAGTGAAAAAAATCACTAAAAAAATGTTAGCCAATTAGCCCTCTGATTAATTTCATTTTCACTTTAAAATGTTTGTGGGGTAACAGGAAACCGCCTTAAAAAAAGATCCATTTAAACAAAATTTAACCAATATTTACCATATAATCTTATTA
>CAKNYM010048830.1:110092-126004 GCA_932195095.1 Andricus curvator
AACAGACAACCACATTCAACAACAAAAATCTATTAAAAAAATTTAAACCAATATTTACCGTATAATCTCACGAAAATTTCTTAATTTCTTGGTAATTATATACAAAAATCGTTATTTTTATTTTTGTCTTAAAATATTTTTTTGGGTAACAAAACAAGCACATTCAGTGAAAAAAAATTTACTAAAAAAATGTTAACCAATATTTACCATATAATCTTAAAAAAATTTCTTTCACTTCACCTTTTTTTATTACAAATTTACTGACTCGGTTAAAAATGTAATTATTTTTTCGAAAAATAACATGTTTGTTGAAAATTCAACTATTTTGTAGAAAATTCGTCCTTTTCACTTGAAAATTCAACACTTTGGTAGACATTTTTTTACATTCTTGAAAAACTAATATTTTTTAGTTCAAAATGCAACGTCTTGGTTAAAAATTAATCTGTTTTGGCTGAGGATTCAACCATTTTCTTAAAAATTCGTCTTTTTGGATGAATTCAACTCTTTCTGATTTAAACAAAAAATATTTTTTGGTTGAAATGTTAACTATTAAATTTTTTGCCAAGAATTCATACTTTATTGTTGAAATATCAACTATGACATTTTTTTGCAAAGAATTCATCCTATTTTTTTGAGAATATTCAACTATACTTGGTTAAAAGTTTAACTATTTTGTTGAAAATTCATTTTTTTTTGTAGAAAATTCATAGTTTTTATTTTAAAATTCATCTCTTTGGTTGAAAACGTATCTATTTTGTTAAAAACTCTTCCTTTTTTCGGGTGAAAATTAATTTTTTTTCACTAAAAATTTAACTATTCCAATTAAAAATTCATCATATATAATTAAAAATTCGTCTTTTTTGGCTTAAAACGGCAATAATTTGTTTAAGATTTTTGTTATTTATTGACTAAAAAATCGTTTTTGGTTGAAAACTCAACTATTCAGTGCAATATTTGTCTTTTTGATTTGAAAATTCATCTATTTGGTAGAAATTAAATATTTTTTTGTTGAGAATGTAACTATTTGGTGGTCTATACATTTTAAACAGTAAATATTTTTACTATTATCCATTACTGATTGAATTCTAACTATAAATTAACTATTCCTTAAAGATAGATCAGTAAAAATTACTACTACATCAGTGAAAATAATTAATTCAAAGCTAAAATTCAATTACTGTTAAAAATTATCTTTCTTGATTGAAGATTCATAATTTTGGTTGAAAATTTATCTCTTGGCTTGAAAATGGAACTGCTTTATTACACATTCAACTATTTTGTTGAAAATTCTACTTTTTTGGTAGAAAATTAATCTTCTTTCTTGAAAATTGATCTTTTCGTCCATTTCAAATAATTCGTGGAAGTACCAGACTTTGCAGCTCGCTTATTGGTAGAAAGGTTATAGCGCGCAATTCAAAACCAAGAAAGAAAAATTGGTTGTTTCTTTAGATTTCGGTGAATTTTATTAAATTCAAATGCACTCAATTCAATTTCGTGTGATTGCATTCAATTTCGATTAATTCCATTCAATTTCACTAAATTGTATTAGAATCTATTGAATTTCCTTAAAATTGAATTAAAATTACTTCTTATCTGCTTGAATTAACCTAATACGTTGAAATAAATTCCGTCGAGTTTCATTTCCATTTATTTCTAATAATTTCTTTTTAATTTTATTGAATTATTATGGATTTTTCATCTTTTTACTCCTACAATTATAGTGATGTTCAATTCACTTTTAATTCAATTAAATTCGATTCAATTTCGATGTATTCTATACTGTAGCTGTTTCAATAATATTTAATTAACTTGAATCCACTAGAACTAACTTACATTTACATTGAATAAGTTTCATTCAGTGGAAATAATTTTTCATTCGGTTGAGTGCGCCGCTCAATCACATTGAATTTCATATCCTTTACGTTGAATTCCATTTAAAGCTGTTCAATTCCATTGAATGCCGATTCATGCCATTGGATTCTTTTTATTTCTGATAAATTAGGCTGAATTTCTTCGAATTCCAATAAATTCTATCGGATTGCGTTGCATTTTATTTATATCTGATGAGCTCTATTGAATTCCAATGAATTTACTTGAATTAATGCGTCATTTGAAAATAGTATCGTAGTTACTTTTACAGTAACGTTGAATTCATATTTAATTTAATTTAATTCGATATCAATCAATTCTGTTTAATTCCTTTGGATTCCATTGAATTAAATTAAATTCAATTGCACTAAGATTTGTTTATAACTTTCTCTAAATATTAATATTTCGCCCTTTATAGTTACGTTACTGATGATGGTGGACGATGCGCCAATGAAAAAAAAAACAATTGCTCTTTGCACGCGAAAATTAGTTTCGTCTCCTGACCTGCAACTCGTACGTTATTAGATTGGCGATATAGTACTGAAGGAGCTGCGGCAACAACTTAAGCATCGAATTTAAAAGTTGAAATAATAAAGGGAAATACATTTTTTTAGTTTAGTTTGGAGATCAACTCATAGGAATTGATTACATTTAAATGGAATTCAAGAATGATCCAAGTTCCACAAATTTAATATATTTATTATAGACATGATGGTCATCATAAGTTTTTTTTTAAACTAAAACTAATTTTGTAAAGTGTAATAAAATAAAATAAAATTTGTGGTTGATTCTGAACCAATATATTCAGATTATAAAATCCCCAAAGTAGGAAAAATAATATGTAATCCAAAAAATCACACATTTCAAAAAATTGCTGATTTGAAACTATCTTTTGAGCAGTATATTTTATATCATGCCTCAATTAAAAGAAACCTTCATGGTATTGATAGGCTACCATGCAGATTAGAACGAATCTTGAGCTAGTGTCTCTATTTGATAAATTATTTTCAAAATTTAAAGTGAAGACAAGATCAAAATGATGATGATGATGATGATGATTCAGTCACTGAAGCCAAGATCAGATTATGTTGATGATCCAGCCATAAAAGACAAGATCAAAGGATGATAATAGTCCAGCCAGTGAAGCCAAGATCAGATTATGATGACCATGATAATCTAGCCACTGAAGACAAGATCAAACGATGATGATGATTCAACCAGTGAAGTCAAGATCAAATGATGATGATGGTGATGATTCAGCCAGTAAAGACAAGATCAAATGATGATAATGGTCTAGCCAGTGAAGGCAAGATCAGATGATTATCATGATGATTTAGCCAGCGAAGACGAGATCAAATGATGATGATGATTCAGCCAGTGAAGGCAAGATCAGATGGTGATGATGATGATGATCCAGCCAGTAAAGACAAGATCAAATGATGATGATGATGATGATAATTCAGCTAGTGAAGACAAGACCAGATGATGATCATGATGATGGCCGGCGAAGACGATCAAATGATGATGATGATGATGATAATCCAGCGAGTGAAGTCAAGATCAAATAATGATCATGATGATCTAGCCAGCGAAGACGAGATCAAATGATGATGATTCAGTCAGTGAAGGCAAGATCATATGATGCTGATGATCCAGCCAGTACAGATAAGAACAAGCGATGATGATGATGATAATGGTGATGATCCAGCCAGCCAATATCGTGTAGTTTGAAATGATGTTTTTTCACTCTCCCCCGTGAGAAAAAATTTTTGTTTAACTCATTTTAAATTGTGATTCATCTCGAAAGCGGTGAGATATACGCGAAAACAGACAAAATTTCCACACTGTTTCTCAACGGGGGTTGGTCCTTGACCACCCGGAACTAACGTAGTAAAATTACTTTCAAAATAAACAAAAAATCAAAATTTTGAATTATTTTCAAATCGACGACAGATACGCCAAAACTGAAAAACTATTATTAGTAATAGTTATTAGTGTTAATATTGACAAAATTTGATACATTTTGAGATTCATGGAAATCTTTGAGAAATACAAAAAAACTGTCAAAATTTTAAGGATTTTCTAATAGTGGACAGATTGACTCGGATTGAGTGACAAGTTCGGATTAAATTGGATTGAACCGGATTGAACTTGATATCCGTGCACGTATTGAGAAGGATTGAAAAGCCTTTTTGGATGAGCCTCGGATTCACCGAATTTATCGCATGGATTGAAAAGGATTAAAAGGTGTGCTAGGATGAAAGTTTATGTTGACGCGTGGATTGAAAAGGATTGAAAGTTGGGTTCGGATTGGTTTCCGATTCACTCGGCTTGAGCGCATAGACTTAAGAGGATTGAAAAGATTACAACTTGCTTGGGATAAGTCTCGGATTCAGTCGGATTGGGCATCGGATTGAGAAGGAATGAGCATTTGTTTCGGATTTGCGTGGGGTTCATTAGAATTGGCTTCGGATCCACAATTTTCATTCTGACTGGTGTCGGATTGATTCCGATTGAATTTCAAGAGGTCCCACGGGTTCGAAAGGAATGGAGAAACGGATTTAAAAATAGGCTTAGTATGGGCTCGGATTGATTAGGATTGATTCAGATTGATTCAGATTGAAGTTGGTGTTGCTGCGAGAGTGGAGAAGGATTGATAAATGAGCCTCGGAAACAATCGGATTGAATTTGAGGTGGAAAGACGGATTGAGATTGGGGTTGAATTTGGACTAGACAGACGGATTGAGAAGTGTTAAAGATGATTGAAAACTTGTTTCGGATTGTTTCGGATTAATTCTAATTTTGATTTGTGGGTTATTTTGTGTTCTGATTTCAGTATATAAAATGGTTTATAAGAAAGGGTTCATCCATAAACTACGTTACCAATCTTGTGATATTTTGCACCCCCCCCCCACCCTGAAAAACCGTAGTCTTTTTCGTGTTTTTAATTAGTTGTTCTATAGTAAGTAAGATTTTCGATTACAAAGAAGACTTTTAACAAATAGTTGAATTTTCTTTCAAAAGGTCGAATTTCCAATAAATCATTTGAATTTTCAACTAAAAATATAAGTTTTCAACCACAAATGAAAGAGTTACATTTTTAGCTTGAAAAATTAATTTTCAACAAGAAAAAAAAAACAATTTTCAACTAGTTGAATTAATAAAAAACACTTTTTACTCAAGAATGCGAATTTTCAACAAAATACTTGAATTTTCCGCAAAACAATTGAATTTTCTACCCGACACTCTGCTTTTTTTTTAAGCAAGGTAATTTTCTACCAAGTTGTTAATTTTTTAAATAAATATTCAAATTTTAAACCAAATTGTTGAATTTTCAACTTAGAAAGATAAGATTTCAACTAAAAAAGATAAGTTTTCATCCAAAAATGAAATAGTTTCATTTCCAGTTCAAACAATTAATTAAAAAAAAAAAACGAATTTTCTACAAGTTCTTCTTCACCGAGCGAATCACGATTATCCCGAAAGGTATATGGGGTATAATAAATTGAATGAAAAAAGACGAATTTTTAACAAAATAGTTAATTTTCCACCTAAAAATGGAATAGTTACATTCTCAGTTAAAACAAAAATAATTTTTAACAAAAAAAAGACGAATGTTCAACCGGTTGAATTCAACTAAAAAACACATAATTTTAACCAAATATTTGAATTCTGAAACAAAATGATAATTTCTTAATACAGAAGATTAATTTTCTATTCAAAAAGACTAATTTTCAACAAAATACATTAATTTTCCACAAAATAGTGGAATTTTCCACCTGAAACTATAAACTTTTAACAAAATAGTTAAATTTTCAACTAAAAATATCAGTTTTCAACCAAAAATGGAATAATTACATTTTCAGTAAAAAAATTAATTTTCAACAAAAAAAAACGAATTTTCAACCAGTTAAATTCAACTAAAAAGCATGAATTTTTAACAAATAATTTGAATCCTCAACCAAAATGATGATTTTTCAAAACCGAAGATTAATTTTTTATTCAAGAAGACGAATTTTCAACAAAATACATGAATTTTCCCCAAAATAGTTGATTTTTCCGTGTCGACACTATGCATTTTTAACAAAATAGTTGAATTTACAACTAGAAATATC
This sequence comes from Andricus curvator, assembly GCA_932195095.1. Taxonomy (NCBI): domain Eukaryota; kingdom Metazoa; phylum Arthropoda; class Insecta; order Hymenoptera; family Cynipidae; genus Andricus; species Andricus curvator. Next base: position 116,077 of record CAKNYM010048830.1, read on the forward strand.
AGCTTTCAACCAACAATGGAACAGTTACATTTGCCGTAAAAAAAAAATTAATTTTTAACGCAAAAAAAAAACGAACTTTCAACCAGTTGAATTCAACTGAAAAGCACGAATTTTTAACAAATAATTTGAATCCTCAACAAAAATTATGATTTTTCAAAACCGAAGATTAATTTTTTATTCAAAAAGACGAATTTTCAACAAAATGCATGAATTGTCCACAAAACAGTTGAATTTTCTACCCGACACTATAAATTTTCAAGAAAAAAAAATAATTTTCTGCCAAATAGTTAATTTTTCAAAAAAATAGTTAATTTTTAACCAAACAATTTTTTAGAATTTTCAACCAAAATAGTGGAATTTTCCACCAAATATTTGAATATTCAACTAAAAGGATAAGTTTTTCACTGAACAGTTGCATTTTCTACCAAAAATATGATATCTGCGAAGATATGAAGTTTCAACAAAAAAAAAACGTCTTTTTTACAGAACAATTGAATTTTTAACAAAAAGGGTAATTTTCAACTATATAGTTTAATTTTCTACCAAACAGTTGAATTCAATAAAAGAATACGAATTTTCAGCAAAATAGTTGAATTCTCAACAAATTAATTGAATTTTCAAATAGAAAAGATCAATTTTCAATTAAAAAACTGGTTCAATTTTCCACTCTAAAGATGAATTTTCGACTGAAATGATTATTATTCACACAAAAAATGGATTTTCAACTTTCAACCAGGTAGTCAAATTTTCAAACAGAAAAGAGGGATTCTCAGCGAAAAGTTTAATTGATTGTATTTCAAACAAAAAAGATTTTTAATGAATTCAAAAATAATTGAATGCAATACAAAAATACGATTTTTCAGCAAAATACTTGAATTTTGAAACAAAAAGAGATGAATTTTCAACGAAAAAGATGAATTTTTAACAAAGAAGGTCAAATTTATACCAACATAATACTTACGTAAGACTTGTAAAAACCACACTCATTGATAACTATTTAAAAATGTCTATAACTGAATGCATGCTGCCGTTTTTAAATAGACAAGTTAATTGCGTACACAAAATTAACAAAAAATTCACAGTAATTTTTCAAGAGTCTTTCAAGAGTTTCAAGAGAATCTTTTTTCGAAACAATCAGTTAACAATATTGAGTTACAATGTTCACAATATAAAGTAAAACGAATTATAACTATTTTTTAGATTTTATTTCTCACATGTACATTATACAATATGTACTTCATTCTTAGACCTTTACGTATAGAAACCCTATCCTTATTATGTACTCTCTATACCGTTTGCAGCCGCATTTTTATTAGAAGCGCTCGCATCTGCTTGGACTTTTGACCAAGAGAAAGGAAAACTGCAGAAAACCTTTCTCGAGCGCAGCCGGTTCCCGAAGTCGAGTTGTAATGTTGACATTCGATACCTTCGAATGTCCACACACATTATTACCCACTATTATTATTGGCACCCTAAGAATAAAAGTGACTTATTACAAGTAAATATTACATTTGTCTGACATAATTTGAATTGAACTTGTATCTGTAATATGCGATAAATGTTCGCATTTCTTCAAATTTAGAGACAATAAAATTAGAAGGCACTATTGCCACCCCCTTCTAATTGTTGCTAAATTTAAAGAAAATGCAAACATTTATCGAATATGACAGATATTAAAAACAAGTTACTTCTATTGTTAGAGAGCCAATAATTTATCTGATTCTCTTTCAATTCGTTAGGACACAGAAAAAACAGAAGTGAATTTTTGTTGCGGTTAATTTTCAAGTAGATAAAGTTAAATTTTTTCGCATCGAAAAAAAAAACAAGATTCAAAAGAGTTGAGATGGTAACTATTTCGCATGTAGTGGGTAAATCTTAACACGTGAAGGTAATTTTAGTTGCGAGTAAAGATTACTCTGAAATCGGTGTAGTGATTACTTTTTGTATTTTCTGTGGACGAGTTGTTGTTCTCTCGTTTGGAACCCAGTTAGGATGAGTTTTTGTTATCTTCAACTTTCCCACAAAATTTAATTCCTCTTTTAATTGTTGGTCTATTTTTTGGTTCAATTTATTATCAGGCTTGTCTAAATAAAAGCGTGAATAGCTTGCATGACGCCCCATAATCAGTGGAAGATGAAGTGGAGTTAGTGGTTGGAGTTCTGCTGTTACACCATAATCTAATTCTCTTTGTACGTAAACCTCGTATCCAAAAAATGTACTATGAATATTTTTTCCTTGTATAATTTGGAGATCTGCAGTTAAAAATCTGCCATCAGGGAGTAGTACAGAAAAGTACTCTTTGTGGGATGTAGATCCACCTTCGTGTAGAAGCCCACTTAGAACTTCGTCATGTGGCCTTCGTAAATAAATGCGGCTTGTTACAGGAATAACATTGGGAGGGTTGGAAAGATGTTGATAATTACTGGCAAGAATTCCTCCATTGCTACTACTTGCTCCACTGCTACTACTTCCTCCACTGCTTCTGAACGCTGCATCTAATATTGTAAGAAAATAGAGATTTATTAAGTTCTTTGAAACTGGAAATAAATCAAAACCAGTGACGTACTTGACAAAACTTATCTCTAAAGAAGTGACGAACTAGTAGCTAGGTCTCGGATATGAGAAAAATTGATCGGATATTGATGTATTTCCGTAAATAATCTGCGAAATTTGAGAAAGAATTGACGAACTCTGTGTGAAAATTCTAAAACGGTTCATCACTTTTTTTACGTGAATAATTACAAAAATATTACGAGTGATTGGGAAAAGATTGTCAGAGCACTCACGAGCTTGCCCGAAATATCTGGGAACTGGAAAGTAGGTTCGCCTGTACGTGGCCCGCACACACGCTCGCCCAAATGCGCGGTGCGTGTGTGCGCTAGCATGTGTGCTTCGAGCTCGTCAGATGAGTGGCTAGAAGTTATAAATTAATATAAATTAAATCGCACAAATAAAATTTTTCCTCTTTATATTTCAGACTGAAATTTTCAGGAACTGTTCGTAGGAAATTCGAACTGTTCGTAAAAAACTTCGAAATATATACATTTCTCATAGGAATATGATGTACTAGTAATTTTTCATTTTTTTATCACGTATCCGAGACCTATAGCTACAAGTTCGTGACTTTGTCACGGATACTTTTTCTCCGTTTACTTCTGGGTATTTGCATCATTGAAGTTTTACTGATTTAAATAGCTAAAATTATTTCACTTATACTGATTAACATGGCAGACATTTTTATTTTATTTTTGAAAACCACTCTGCTGAGTTAGTTCAAGGTGGAACAGTAGGGAAAACATGTTTCCGTGGACAAGTGAATGTTCAACCTACACTGCTCATTCGATTTGAACGTTGTTTTCGAAATAAAAGCTTCCTAAAGTTCGATAATATGTGTGTTTCGATTTTTTATAGAAATTTTGGTTGATTTTTTATCTATCTATCTAGAAATAATTTTCAGTGGTTCAACATAATTAAAAAAATTGGTTTACCACAAATGTCTTATTGCGATTAACTATTTAAATAATTAATCATTTTTATCAATTTGAAAAATATCATACCAAAGAGTCATCGGAAAGACATTCTTGGTAAATTGCAGAAACAAAAATTGAGCCTATTCATTCGAAACTAGACATACTCAAAATTTGGTCAGGGAAATTGTTTTAATAATTGATCATTCTTGTAAATTTGCAAGTGTCGTAGCAGAGATTTATCGAAAAGACATTCCTGGTTGATTCCGTAAAAAAATTAAGCCTATGCGTTGAAAAATAGCCAAACTCTGAATTTTTTTATAAAAAGTGTTTAAATAATTAATAATTCTTTGGAATTTTCAAATTGTTATAGAAAAGAGTCATCAGAAAGATATTCTCATCTAATTTCGTGAAAAATTGAGCCTATTCGTTGAAAAATAGCCAAACTCTGAATTTTTTTATAACAAGTGTTTAAATAATTAATAATTCTTGTCAATTTGAAAAGTATCATACCAAAGAGTCATCGGAAGGACATTCATAGTAAATTTGATAAACAAAAATTGAGCCTATTCATTCGCAAGAAGCCAAATTCAAAATTCCACTAGGCAAATTGTTTTAATAATTAATCATTCTTGTAAATTTACATGTATCGTAGCAGAGATTTATCGGAAAGACATTCCTGGTTGATTCCGTAAAAAATTGAGCCTATTCGTTGAAAAAAAGCCAAACTCTGCATTTTTTATAAAAAGTGTTTAAATAATTAATAATTCTTTGGAATTTGCAAATCATTATAGAAAAGAGTAATCAGAAAGACATTCTCAGCTAATTCCGTAAAAAATTGAGCGTATTCGTTGAAAAATAGCTAACTCTGAATCAGTTCAAGAAAACTGTTTGAATAATTAATAATTCTTGACAATTTGAAAAGTATCATACCAAAGAGTCATCGGAAAGTCATTCTTAGTAAATTTTATAAACAAAAATTGAGCCTATTCGTTCGAAAGAAGCCAAATTCAAAATTTCACTAGGGAAATTATTTTAATAATTAATCATTCTGGTAAATTTGCAAGTATCGTAGCAGAGATTTATCAGAAAGACATTCCTGGTTAATTCCGTAAAAAATTGAGCCTATTCGTTGAAAAATAGCCAAACTCTGAATTTTTTTATAACAAGTGTTTAAATAATTAATAATTCTTGTTAATTTGAAAAGTATCATAACAAAGAGTCATCGGAAAGACATTCTTAGTAAATTTGATAAACAAAAATTGAGCCTATCCTTTCCAAAATTTGCTTAGGGAAATTGTTTTAATAATTAATCATTCTTGTAAATTTACAAGTATCGTAGCAGAGATTTATCGGAAAGACATTCCTGGTTGATTCCGTGAAAAATTGAGCCTATTCGTTGAAAAAAAGCCAAACTCTGCATTTTTTATAAAAAGTGTTTAAATAATTAATAATTCTTTGGAATTTGCAAATCATTATAGAAAAGAGTCATCAGAAAGACATTCTCAGTTAATTCCGTGAAAAATTGAGCGTATTCGTTGAAAAATAGCTAACTCTGAATTAGTTCAATAACATTGTTTGAATAATTAATAATTCTGGTAAATTTGCAAAACATCACCGGAAAAGCATTCTTAGTTGATTCCCTGAAAAAATTGAGCATATTTGTTGAATAATAGCGAAACTGTGAATTTGTTCATGCAAATTATTTAAATAATTGTTGTGAATTTACAAAGCATCATAGTAAGAGTCACCGGAAAATCATTATTAGTGGATTCTGTAAAAAATGAAATCTTTTCGTTGAAAAAGAGACAAACTCTGAATTTTTTTTTTGAAATTGTAAATTTGCAAAGTGTCACAGTGAAGAATCATCGGAAAGATATTCTTAGTTGATTTCGCAAAAAACTTGAGCCTCTTTCTTGGAAATATCAAAACTATGATTTATTAATAATATTTTTTTAAACAATTGCCGAATAGCATTTATTTTCAATTAATAGAAATTATGCTTTTATTTATTTCAGATTTTATGCCACAACGCTGAATTTCAATGAGTTAATCATTAACAATCCTGAAAATAACTTCATGTTATTAAAGTATTTGTAACTTAATAAACCCCTTTTTTAAATTATTCTCTCTCACTGGAAATCATTTCTAGATAGTTTTAGCACTGATATAAAACCTTCTTTGATAAAACTTCAAATCGTAAAAAATAGAAACTTTTTTTGCCCAACCGTCTTCCGTCACAATGTTCAAGATAATTTAAAATTTCAATTCATTTTTGGAATCTAAAAATCTTCCTGCTGGGTTAGCTCACGGTGATCGAGGGCTGTATCCGTTTAGAAAACCCTAATAATGTTGTTAGTTTTTATGTACCTTCCAGCGTTTTCGAGATAACTAAAATTTTTTCTAAATTTTTTATTCTGAAAATTTTTCCATAAAGTTATTTCGAGCTTATCGAATACCATAATGCCTAATAAACTCCTGAAAATGTTCCCAATTTCCACGAATCTTTCACCGCTTTCGAGGTAACTCAAAATTTTAATTTTTTGCATTTTGACATTTTTTACTGGGTTATTTCGGGGTTGTTGAGAAACATCCTCACGTAGAAATCGATGAAATAGCCGTCCTCAAAATTTTCAAAAAAAAAGACGAATTTTTTACATATTATACGAATTTGTAACCAAGTTGTTGAATTTGCAACTGAAAATGGTGAATTTTTAACCAATAGTGGAATTTTACAAAAAGAAGAGATGAATTTTCAGCAAAAAATGGAATCGTTAAATGGTAAGTTATCCATTTTAATTTTTAACACAAAAAAACGGATTTTCAACAAAACAGTTCAATTTGCAACCAATGTGATGAATTTTCAACTAAAATGATGAAACTTCAACTGGATAGTTCAATTTTTAAATGAAAAAGATCAATTATCAACCAAATAGTGAACTTTTTATTCAAAGAAGATACATTTTTAACCATATTACCAATATTTACGTTTTGTTCTCCTTACCCCTTCTTCATCCATATTTCTCCCCACCTCGTTCCTCGCTATCTAATTCCCCCTTCACTACTTTTCCCCTTCTTCAAGACACTTCCCCTTTTTCCCTTTTATCATTTTTTCGCTTAAATGCAAACTGAATTAACAGAAACCAATAAAAAAATCCAACTACTTTTTGTTAAAACTTCATTCTTTTTTATTACAAATTCTTGAAAATCGGTCTTTTTTGTTTTAAAACTGAACTATTTTGTTAAAAATTCGTCTTTTTAGGTAGAAAATCAATATTCTTTGTTAAAAGTTGTTCTATTTGGTTGAGAATTAAACTATTTTGTTCAAAATTTGTCTCTTTTCGCTGAATTACACTGATTGAAATATTATACTCGGGCGGGGGGGGGGGGGGGGCTATCCAAAAATTTATAATGCAGTTTATGGAAGGCCGCTAAGAATATTGAAAAACAGTTCAAAGTGTTTCCTGTAATATATTTCCACACTTAGATGAACTGGAACCTCGCGTTAATGATGTACTAAACTCTGAAGTTATCTTAATTTCAAAAATGAGCATTGTTGAAAACGATTTTTTAAATCGAGGAGCATATTCCCATTGTTCATTGTAACTAATTCTGAACCAGAACTGCAGGAAAACTTTTAAAAAAGCTTCAAGTTTGAAATTGTTTATTCAGCAATAATAACTTAGCGTTTTATATTTATGCTTGCTCTTTAGGTAAAAGTTGGAGGGCTCGAAAGATTCTTAACAAAACTCTTTGGTACATTTTTATTCAAAAATTTTATTTGAGAAAAATATTGTTCATAAAATTAAAAATTTCATAATTCCCAAATCAAATGTTCTAAATTAAAACGTACTAAAGAGATTTGTAGAGAATCTTTCAAGGAATACAATAAGACCTGGGTGAAAGTATCTCAAGTGTGCCACTTTTAAATCGATAGTTCTATTTTTAATCAATTTATACAGCTTTCGATTCGTTTTTATATCAAAATAACTCCCCTAAAATATTTTTGCAAAAAATTTATTTTTTTAAAAGTTATTAATAATCAAAGTTCTTGATCATATTTTTTTCAAAAATTGATTACTCGCGAACGGTTCATCGAAAGTCAATAATAGGGTTATGAAAATTTTTATTACATAGTATACTTTACGCTCAAAAACTGTTCGGTAGTAAAAAAATTTTGTTTATTGTTTAAATAATCGTTTGTTTTAAACAATTGGAAATTAATTAAACTTCTCTGCCTGTGAAAGAATTCTTCCACATTCCAATAGATTCTAAAATCTCTTCCGAAAATTTTGGTGAAAAAAAAAGTTATTATTTTGCAGTAGTTCAAAAGTTATTGATTTTTTTGTGACCGCACTCCGACCTCCAGCGCTGGTCGAGCACGCACAATTACGTAAACAACTGCATAGTTTAGGCGTTTATTGGAAGAAAGTAATCGTTTTTCTTTCTTAGTAAGATTAAATTATATAACTGGTAATATTTAGTGATTGAGATTGGTCACTCGATATTATTTTTTTATTTTATAAACAAATTTTATAAACAAAAGCATAATTTGGTCATTTATAGACAGAAAGTAATAGTTTTTATTTCTAATCGTCTTCAACTTACATAGGTGGTGATGTTTAGTGACAAAGAATTGTCAATAGATATTATTTGTTTATGTTATAAACAAATCTTATAAACAAATGCATAGTTTGACCATTTATAAATAGAAAGTGATCGTTTTTCTTTCTAATCGTCTTCAAATTACATAAGTGGTGATATGTAGTGACGGAGAATTGTTAGTCGATATTATTTGTTTATATTATAAACAAATTTTATAAACAAATGCATAATTTAACCATTTATAGATAAAAAGTGGAGCAAGAATGAATTTGAAATGGATCCTGAAATTATCGAAATGATTCACAAGTACATCTTGGAAGCTAATTTTTTTACAACATCACAAAACATTTTCAGTGATATCGTTTGAAGGAAATAATAAAAAAAGATTACCTTCTGGCTACAAATGTCTGAACTATGCATTTGTTCATAAAATAAACAAATAATATCAAACGACAATTCTTCTTCACAAAATATCACGACTTATTTAATTTGAAGATGCTTAGAAAGAAAAACGATCACTTTCTATCTATAAATGGTCAAACTATGCATTTGTTTATAAAATTTGTTTATAACATAAACAAATAATATCAAATGATAATTCTTCGTCACTAAATATCACCACTTATGTAATTTGAAGACGATTAGAAAGAAAAACGATCACTTCTTATCTATAAATGGTCAAATTATGCATTTGTTTTTAACATAAACAAATAATATCGACTAACAATTCTTCGTCACTACATATCACCACTTATGTAATTTGAAGACGATTAGAAAGAAAAACGATCACTTTCTATCTATAAATGGTCAAACTATGCATTTGTTTATATGATTTGTTTATAACATAAACAAATAATATCGATTGACAAATCTTTGTCACTAAACATCACCACCTATGTAAGTTGAAGACGATTAGAAAGAAAAACTATTACTTTTTGTCTATAAATGACCAAACTATGCTTTTTTTATCAAATTTGTTTATAAAATAAACAAATAATATCGAGTGACCAATCTCAATCACTAAATATCACCAGTCATATAATTTAATGTTACTAAGAAAGAAAAACGATTACATAATTGTGCGTGCTCGACCAGCGCTGGAGGTCGGAGTGCGGTCACAAAAAAATCAATAACTTTTGAACTACTGCAAAATAATAACTTTTTTCTTCACTAAAATTTTCGGAAGAGATTTTAGAATCTATTGGAACGTGGAAGAATTCTTTCACAGGCGGAGAAGTTTAATTAATTTCCAATTGTTTAAAACAAACGATTATTTAAACAATAAACACAATTTTTTTACTACCGAACAATTTTTGAGCGTAAAGTATACTTCGTAATAAAAATTTTCATAACCCTATTATTGAATTTCGATGAACCGTTCGCGAGTAATCAATTTTTGAAAAAAATATGATCAAGAACTTTGATTGTTAATAACTTTTAAAAAAATAAATTTTTTGCAAAAATATTTTAGGAGAGTTATTTTGATATAAAAACGAATCGAAAACTGTATAAATTGATTGAAAATAGAACTATCCATTTAAAAGTGGCACACTTGAGATATTTTGACCCACCTACAACCTTAGATTAAATAAAAATCGCAAAATATTTTTTTCTAAAGTCCACCTCCTGTTCTCTTCCAAAATTAGTTACAATTATTATCAATGGCAATATTTTCCTCGAATTTATAGTGATCGCTAGAGAGATTGATCAGCAACCTGGGTCGGAGCAGTGTTGCGGAATAAACTTGTCATTTGAATAAATGACACGAGAATTCCAGATCAATCTAAAACATATATACCTAACACTTATATACCTATCTACTTTACACCTATATACCTATCTAACTTGTACCTATA
>CAKNYM010048830.1:128926-154892 GCA_932195095.1 Andricus curvator
TACTGTTATATTGTTCCTACACAAAATATTTTCCACACAGAATATGTCCTACACAGAATTTAATATTGTTTAATACTGTTATATTGTTCCTACACAAAATATTTTCTACACAGAATATTTCCTACACACAATTTAATATTGTTTAATGTTGTCATTTTTTTCCTGCACAAAATATTTTCTACGCAGAATATTTCCTACACAGAATTTAATATTGTTTAATACTGTTATTTTTTTCCTACACTGAGAAACTTTAGGTTAGAAAAATTACTAAAACGGATAGCAAATGGGGGCAAAATGCTTAAATTTCGACATTTTAATACATAAATAATAAGTTATACTATTTTTATAAGAAGATTTCCTATTTGGTAATAGCAAGCCTTACTATTTTCTGTAGTAAAATCCGATGTAGGAAAAATTATTAGAGAAATTAATAAATTGTACAAAAAGAATAAAAGTAATAAGTATTTTAAATAACATAATATACTAAATATGTAGAAGAAATTACTATTGTCTGTAGGAACACGATGTGTATTATGGACATTTTCTACTTTTTGTAACAAAGGTTAATACCAATTATGAAAATTGGTCCCAAATATTACTAACTGATTTAGCAGACGGTATCGAGCCTTGGACCGAGCGCAGCCGAGTGCATCCGACGTGTGTCGATCGCCGATCAACGGATTGGAGGTTAAGATTTTACTGTGGCGTAAAGAATTTTCAAAATGTTGTATTCCTGAAATATAAATATATGCTTTAAATTTACTTTTAATTGTGTTTTTTGTTATAAAAATAATTAAATTTATAATAAATATTCTACCTACATTTCATTTACATTTAAAATAATTTAATTTTGAAGATTTACAATTTAGAATTATTTTCAGGTAGCGAAAATGACATTTAATTTATATTTCAATTCAAAATCCGCAAAAAAACGTAATTTAAAAAAAAAATTTACTTATTTTAATTACATTAAAAATTTTGTTGTTTAAAATTATAAAAATATCATCAATATTAATCAATTAAGGATTAAATAAATTAGAACCAATAAACTTTCTATCATTTAGGTCATATAGAAGTTTTCATTCTGAGTCTCAAAATGTCTTATAGGTAGATGGATCATCGCCCGACTGCTGTCCCGGAGACGCGTGTTCGATTCCCGCCAGCTTCTTCGTTTTCTTCTAAACCCGATTTTTCTGTTTCAGCTTTATAATATAAAACTATCTTTTAAGAATATATACATATATGTAATTTCTAATGTTGTCAATTCTTAATTTAAATAAATGTGAATTATACGTTAAATGTAAAATATGTGTGTAGGTAGGCTTGTGTGAAAGTTAGCAACACGTGTTTATATTTTTTACTATTTTCACTGTAGCATATTTTGCTAACCAGTTAGTAATTCGGTGCGCACGGTCCCTGCGCATCATTTTACTACAGTACTTTGTAAATACTGTTATCTTCTACAGATATTAATCCAACAAATTTACTATTTTCTCCTATCAAAATTAGTAAATGGCAGTAGTGCAGACTTGCAGTTTTACTACAGAGGTTAATAAATACTTCAAATGTCTTTTACAATAAATGCAATAGTTTTAACTTTTATTCCAATATATTTTATAATTCTTTAAGTAGCTACGAGTTACTATTGAGGTTAGTAAATATTATTAAAATTTGCTTTTTGCCCCTCATTGCAAAGTTCAGATAGTAAAATCTAGTGTGATTTTTAACAAGAAATACAAACAAGGGTTTCTCAGTGTACACACAATATTTTCTACACAGAATTTAATATTGTTTATTACTGTTATATTGTTCCTACACAACAAATTTTCTACACATAATATTTCCTACACAGAATTTAATACTGTTATATTTTTCCTACACAAAGCTTTTTCTACACATAATATTTCCTATACACACAATTTAATATTGTTTAATACTGTTATTTTTTTCCTACACAAAATATTTTCTACCCAGAATATTTCCCACACACAATTTAATATTGTTTAATACTGTTATTTTTCTTCTACACAAAATATTTTCTACACAGAATATTTCCTACACACAATTTAATATTCTTTAATACTGTTATTTTTTTCCCACGCGAAACATTTTCTACACAGAATATTTCCTATACACAATTTAATATTGTTTAATACTGTCATATTGTTCCTACACAAAATATTTTCTACACATAATATTTCCTACACAGAATTTAATACCGTTATATTTTTCCTACACAAAACTTTTTCTACACAGAATATTTCCTACACAAAATTTAATATTGTTTAATACTGTTATTTTTTTCCTACACGAAATATCTTCTACACGGAATATTTCCTACACACAATTTAATATTGTTTAATGCTGTCATTTTTTTCCTGCACAAAATATTTTCTATACACATAATATTTCCTACACAGAATTTAATACCGTTATATTTTTCCTACACAAAACTTTTTCTACACAGAATATTTCCTACACAAAATTTAATATTGTTTAATACTGTTATTTTTTTCCTGCACAAAATATTTTCCACATAGAATATTTCCTACACAGAATTTAATACTGTTATATTTTTCCTGCACAAAACTTTTTCTCTACAGAATATTTCCTACACACAATTTATTATTGTTTAATACTGTTATTTTTTTTTCTACACAGAATATTTCCTACACAGAATTTAATACTGTTATATTTTCCCCACACAAAGCTTTTTCTACACAGAATATTTCCTATACACACAATTTAGTATTCTTTAATACTGTCATTTTTTTCCTACACAAAATGTTTTCTACACAGAATATTTCCTACACGTAATTTAATATTGTTTAATACTGTTATATTGTTTCTACACAAAATATTTTATACACATAATATTTCCTACACAGAATTTAATACTGTTATATTTTTCCTACAGAAAAGATTTACTACACAGAATATTTCCTACACAGAAATGAATAGTATCATACGCAAAATATTTTCTACACAGAATATGTATATTCTACACAGAATTAAATGGTAATATTTTATTATAAAGACATTCTAATGTAGATACTACACAAAATAATATGATTATAATTTTACTTTAAAAATATTGTTTCTGCTAATATGACAATTATTTTGAGTGAAGATATTGAACAGAGGCATATTTTACACAAAATTATTAAGCGTGAAACATATTCTGTGTAGAAAATATTTTATGTAGGAAAAATATTGGACAGAACAATTTTTTGTACGATATTTTAAAAATATTTTCAGGATAAAATACTTACTATTTATTTATGTGTAGGATATATTCTGCGTAGAAAATATTTTGTGTAGGAAAAATATAACGGTATTAAATTCTGTGTAGGATATATTATGTGCAGAAAATATTTTGTGTAGGAAAAATATAAAAGTATTAAATAATAATAAATTCTGTGTAGGAAATATTTTGTGTTGAAAAAATTTTGTGTAGGAAAAAAATAAAATTCTCAAACAATATATTAAATTCCCAGGCGGAAATATTATATATAGTTTATATATAATACTTCACACTATATATAAACCATATATATTTCCGCCTGGGTTCTGTGTAAGAAATATTCTGTGTAGAAAAAATTTTGTATACGAAAAATATAACAGTATTAAATTCTGTGTCGGAAATATTTTGTGTAAAAAACATTTTGTGTAGGAAACAAATAAAATTATTAAATAATACTAAATTCTGTGTAAGAAATATTCTGTGTAGAAAAAATTGTTTGTAGGAAAAATATAACATTATTAAATTCTGTGTCGGAAGCATTTTATCTAGAAAATATTTTGTGCAGGAAAACTATGATCAATTACGTTGTGTGCAATATATTTTGTGTAGAATAAATTCGTGTAGGAACGGGTTATACTCCCTTCTTGCACCGAAACTTGTAAATCTAAATGGTCGACTTCTACTTAGATTGTATCCCAATCGCAATCAGGTTGAACGACGTGAAGAACTTGGATATTTCCCTGTTTCCTTATCTCCCGATTTCCGGAAACACCTCTAAAGTCTAAACCTTGCATAGTGGGCAGCACCAGAGGAACGAGAAGCTGGTAGCAGGGAAGGGAGAAACGCTTGGAACCACGTTGGATACGCGGAGAAAACTGCGGTGGCGAGAAGAGAAGCGTGCGAAATGGGCGTAACCTGGCTGGGCTTGATCGAACCTATTACCTATTACTTCCTAGTGAATGTACAATGTACATATATCTATAGCCACAAGTGCAACCCACGAGACCAACCTCTTCTTTCATGACAAAGAAGCCTTCTTTCAAGACAAAAATGGGCTTGAACCTAGTTTTAAGTCGAAAACTAGGCTTAATTTAAGGTATAGACAGAGCTGCCACAGCCTAATTTACTCGAGAAAAGTGAAAAAGTTACCTATTTTCTATCTCAAAGCTAGAAACTAAGGCTATTTTTTGTCTTATAGCAAGACACTGTTTCTTAAAATAAAAATATGTCTTAAGCCCTTAAGGTATTTGAATCTTGAATTAAGAAAATTCTTGGGCTTGAAACAAGACTCTTTCGGCAAAGACTTCTGTTATATCCAGGGCTGTCACTTTTATATTAGTCATTTTCCTTTCTCAAATCGTTTTTTAATCACTTTTTTTAATAAAGAGATCACTTTATTTACTACTTTTAATAAATTAAAACAGCCAAAGAATTTCTTAATTTTTTTAATTCCTTTAAATTTGTTTGAATCCCTTTGAATTCTTTTAAATTCCTTTGAATTATTTTGAATTATTTTCAATTGATATGCATTATTTTGAATTCGCTTGAATTCCTTTGAATTCTTTTTAATTCCTTTGAACTTTTTTGAATTTCTTTGTATTCCTTTTGATGGACGTATATTTTTTGATTTTCGATTTTTTTAATTAATTCTAAAGACTTTTACAGTCATCTTGAATTCTTCTGGATTTTCTTAGATTCTCATTCACTAATTCAATTCACTCATATTTATCTTTATTCTCTTGAAGTTCCTTGAATTCTTCTAAATTTGTCGCAACTTTGCTGAAATCAGATGAATATTTTGAATTTTTTCAATTCACTTTAATTAATTTGGAATTAATCCTAAATTTTTCTAAATGAACTCAATTCTACTAAATTCATTGAATTTTGTTGTGTTTTTTTCAATTTACCCTGAATTCTTTTAGACTAACCTGCTTGAGTTGTTAATTGTTTCATCAATTCCTTTGAATTTTTCGCAATTCATTCCAAATTTATTGAATTCAATTTATTTTTTAATAGTTTTGAAATGTGTTTAATTCACTTGAATTTTTAAGAAATTTACCGTAAATTTTTCTAAATTTTATCGAATTCTTCTCATTTCTCTTAAATTTCTCTAAATTCACTCGAATTTGATTTAATTCGTTTTTTTATAATTCATTTAAATTCTGTTGAATTCACACTGAATTCTGTTCACTCTCATTCTACTCAATTCGATGGTAATCTTTTGTTTTTTGAATTTTTGTGTAAGTATATTCTTTAAAATTCTTATGAATTTCTTCAAAGTTTCTTGAATTCCTTTGAATTTTTCCCAATTCACTCCAATTTTGCTTAAGTCAGGGGAATATCTTGAATTAAAATTGTTGTTTAAGTTATTTGAATTTATTTACCCAGAATTCTTATTCATTTATACAAAATTCTTTCAGATTTCTTCGTATTCTTTGGAATTCTCTTGATTTTTTTAACTCTCGCTGAATTCTTTTGAATTAACTTAAATTCTTCTAGATTCATTCAATTTTACTGAATTAAATGCATTACACTTAAAAAAAAATTTTGTTTAACTCACCCTGAAGTATTTCAACTCACCTAGAATTCTTAGGCATTTATCAAATTCTCTTGGATTCCTTTGAATTCCCTTGAATTCTTCTAAATTCACTCCAATTTTACTGAAATCAGTTAAATATTTAGGACTTTTTAAATTTGTTCAATTTACTTGAATTTTCGAAAAATTCCCCTGGAATTCTTATGAATTTCATCAACTTCTTTTGAATCCTTTTGAATCCTTTTGAATCATTTAGAATTCTTTTCAATTCTTCTGAATTCTTTTAAAATCTTTTGAATTCTCTTGAATTCTTTTGAATTCAAAAGAACGTAAGGCACTTTTGGTAGGTATTTCGAGCTGACCGAACAACATTCTCGAATCAAGTTGAAGCCTATGTCGCTATTCCTTAAAAGAAAAATGTTGTCTTAAAGTATTTAAATCTTAAATTAAGCACATTTTTGGTATTAAAACAATATTCGTTATTTCGTTCAACAAAGAATATACCCATCAGGGCTGCCACATAATCACTACCTACTCGTAAGTGACTTGAAAATTACTTTTAGTCACTTTTCTTTCTCAAATCACTTTTTATTACAGATAAAGTCACTACTCAATTTTCTAAATAAAAAGATCACTTTGCTGACTTTTTTCTGAATTTTATTGAATTTTTGGTTGATTTCTTTGAATTCTTTTAAATTCACACTGAAATTTTTTTAATTCCCTTGAAATCCACTGAATTCGATGGATCTTTTTGGATTTTAAAAAATTCATTTTGAAATCACCGTGATTTTTTTTTTAATTTATCCTGAATTCTTTTGAATTCTCTGATTTTTTTAATTTACCCTGAATTTGTCTGAATTTGCTTGAAATATTCTAAAATAACTCAATTTATTGCATTTTTTGTATTTTTTTTCAATTCACCTTGTATTCTTTTAAGCTCACCTGCAGCAATTCTTAAGTATTTCATCAAATTATTTTAATTCTCTTACATTTTTCTTAATTAATTCCAAATTGAATTAATTAAATTAATTTTTAAAATATGTTTGGAATATTTTTAATTCACTAGAATTAAACAAATCTAAAATCTTCCTCTGATTTCAGAAAAATTTGAGTGAATTTAGAAGAATTCAAGGTAATTTAAAAAAATGGGATAAAATGCTTAAGAATCCTCGGTGAGTTTAAAAAACTTTAGGGTGAATTAAAAAAAAAGCTATGGAAACTAATTTGAAATCCATTAAACTGAGTGAAATTGGATGAATCTAGAAGAATTTAATTGCCATTTTTTTTTAATTCAGGGAATTCGAAGGAATTAAAGAGAATTTGACAAAACGCCTAAGAATGCTAGGTCAGTTAAGAAACTGCATGGTGAATTTAGAAAAAAAAGTTTAATTCATTCATTTGAGTAAAGTTGAATGACTCTAGAAGAATTTCAATAAATTCAAAAGAATTCAGGAAGAGTTGAAAAAGTCAAGACAATTCCAAAGAATGCAAAGAGATTTTAAAGAATTCAGCATAAATTACCAAAAATTCAGAATGAACTATAAAAGAATTCAAGGTGAATGTAAAAGTTTTTGGGGTAAATTAAAAAATTGAAAATACAAAAAAGATCCATCAAATTAAGTGAATATTAAAGGAATTTCAAACAAGTCAGGGCGAATTGAAAGGAATGCAGTGGAATTAAAAAAAATTAAACGAAATTGGGAAACATTCTAAGAAATTTAAAAGAATGCAGAGGGATTTAAAAGAATTCAAAGAGATTCAAAAGAATTGAAATTAATTTCAAATATTCCAGGGTAGTTAAATTTGCAAGGTTTCAAAGGAATTAAAATGAATTTAAAGGGATTTAAAAAATGCAAAGGGACTTAAAAGAATTCAAGGGAATTTGGAAGAATTCAAATGAATTTCAAACAAGTCAGGGTGAATTAAAAGGCATTCAAAGGAATTAAAATAAATTATAAAGAATTCACAAGAATATCAAGAATTCTAACGAATTTGAAGAATTTAAAGCGATTTTAACGGATTTAAAGGTATTCAAACGAGTTGAAGAAAATAAAGCGGATATTAAAGAAAATATAATAATACAGGGTGAATTCAAACGAATTCAAAGGAACTTAAATTAATTTTAAAAATGTACAAGAATTCAGAAAAATTCTAAGGAATTCAAAAGAATTCAAAGGGTTTGAAAAGAATTCGAAGGGATTTCAAAGAATTTAAAAGAATTCAATTGGATTTAAAAAATGCAAATGAATTTCAAATAATTAATGGTGAATTGAAAGGAATTCAAAGAAATTAAAAAGAATTCACAAGAATTTAAAGGGATTTAAAATAATGCGAGGGAATTAAAAACAATCAAAAGGAATTAAAAACATACTCTCTCTGTTTTAATTTATTGAAAAAAGTAACTAGAGTGATCTGTTTATTTTAAAAAGTGTTTAAAAAGTGAATTTAGAAAGAAAGGTAACTAAAAGTGACTCAAGTGTCTGTGTGGCAGACCTGGGTATAACGGTATAACATGAGTCTTTGTCGAAAGGGTCTTTTTTAGAGCCAACAAATTTGATGAATTTGAGATAAAAACATTTAAAAACAAAATTTCTGCTTCAAGGAAAAGTGCCTTTTATAAGACGAAAAATAGGTTTAATCTGACGTGTAACCAAAATAATGTTTAAGGTGACAAAATGCACAACATTTTTTGTTTTTTTACGGATTGTTTTTGTAACACCTTAATTCAAGCCAGTTTTTGGCTTAGAAGAAGACCGTAAGTCTATTTTTGCCTTAAAACCTGCTTGTCAACGAACAATATTTTTTGCCTTTTTTAATTGGAACTGCGCGATTCAAAATTAGAACACCCATCAAAGGCTGGATTAATTTTTGCTGCATTCTATTTTTGCAGGCCTCACTTCAGGCCGTTACCGAGGCAACTTTTTGTAATTGTTTTTTTTTTTTCAAAAACTCAATTTGAGTACTTTTTGACTTAAATATGTTGCGTCTCAATCTTGGGTCAATATCCGACTCAAAATAAACCCAGCTTTTTCTTGTGAATTGAAAAACGTGTGTCAAAACTTCACCTGAATTGAAATCTGCCAAACATGAACGCACCCTTCAAATTACAAAAGCCCTTTTTCAGAATTCGAGGCGCCACCCTACTGACTAAGCTCCTTAAGCTTAGTTCCTGAAGTTCAAGTTTAAAAAGTAAAAATACAAAATACCATCACTTGAATGGACACTGTCTTCTCACGAGAGTCTATATACTTTGTTACGAAAAGAATGTCAAAAATGAGGAGGATGTGGTTCTTAAGAAGGGAAAAGTGTGTCAAATTTGGGTCCTAGTGAAAAGTTGGTCACAGGATGTACAAATTTTGCATGAAGGACCTTTGTGTGCAGAATATATATTTTAGGTTCACAGTGACAATTTAAGGTCGCCCACCAATTTAAGTCAGTCCAGTAGCCTTTTAAATTTTTATTTAACAAATAACTTTTTAGTTTAATCCTTTCACAGAACATCACTTTCGTAGACTACTGACTCAATTAGTAATTTTTACAATAATATATCTGCAGATTGTAAGCTGAATTTTTAAATATTTTTTCGGGACTGGAAGTAATAAATTAATTAAAAATTGATTTGACGTTTTTTTATGTCATAGAGTGACAGTTGATAGTTTCAAAATTGACATTTTCATAATTGATTCTGTATACATAATATTATATTTTTTTGGAAAGAAATGCAGTTTTTACAAAAAATTAGATTGACGAATGAGGATGATCATTCAGAATTCAAAAACAAATTACAGTTCATTTTTCGTTTGTTAAATATATAAATAATAATAAAATAAAATAATATTTAAATACAATAACTAAATTTTAAATACAAACAATTTCAAATTAAAAACGTTCTGAATCGAATAATTTTAGTATCAATGTCTTCATACATAATTAGACAGTATTTCAAAATAAAGTTTTCAAAATTCTATCTTCAACTAAAAGTGTAATTAAACTGTACGATTATAAAAAATAAAAAGTTAATTTAATTTAAATAAAAATGTATTAATGATATACCATTGTACCTACATGAATAATAATGATAAATCAAATATTCTAATAAGGGGGATAGGGGTAATTTAATATAAGAATATTGTTTTTTGAATAATTATTTCAATGCAATTGAATGCTTCAAAATTTTAATTTTTAAAATTGAACAGAATTAAAATTGTAATTATTTTAGATTCAAATTTTTCATGCTTAAAAAATTTTTACTTGAAAATCTCCCCAATTAAATAACTTCATATTTAAATATTAAAAGGAATTGTCTATACTAGGATTGTCTAAACTTTTTTTTTGAGTTTTCATGCATATCCCCCCCCCCTGAATTTGTTCAAATCCATGAAAAAATAAATGCGTTCTTATTTTGTTTGGAAAAAATTATCCAACAAAAAACCAGAAGTGAACAATTTTTTTTTTAGTTTTTGTAATAATATTTATAACAACATTTTCTTAGACTAATGCTAGAAAGTTGCGTTTTTTTCCTAAATTTTCCATTTATTGTCCACTTTTTGATTAGAGTGACGTAACAATTAATTCAAGTTAGCGAATTGTTTGTTTAAAAAATTGATTATTGTTTAAAACTATCTTCTCTTAGAGTAATGCTGAAAAGTTGCGTTTTTTCTGAAAATTTTAACTTAGCGTCCACTCTTTATTCAGTGAGGTAATAATAATTGTAATTTGCCAAAAAATAATTGTTTAAACAAATTATTATTGTTTATAACTATCAATTCCTTCAGTAATGCTAGATAATTGCGGTTTTTCTGAAATTTTTAACTTTTTGTCTACTTTTTACTTCGTAAGTTAATAATTAATGCAAGTTAACAAACATGATTGTTTAAACCATTTATTTTTGTATAATTTGATTTTTCCGACTTTTTCGTTTATTTTTAGTCTTTTTCACTTTTTAATTATGAACAAATAATTAATGAACATGCATTTGGACTGAAGTATTTTTATTCGTTTGCTAATGTTAAAAAATATTAATTTAAACAAAAAAACTATATTACAGTAAACAGATAAAGAGAAAGGATCAAATAATTAGGTATAGGTGGGAGGAGTGGGTCTGTGAATAAACTATACATTTTTTTTAACTGTAATACGAAATTTATTGCAGAGCCTCAAATAAAATTTGAATCTGCACACTTTTCACTAATTAAAAAGATCTCAATGAAAAGATTAATTTCTATAAAGTCTAGTGTGATATAAGTGGTAAATGAATATTTTTTATGTTTTTATTTCAGAGAAAGAAATATACCCAAAAGAAAAAGATTTCTTAACGGAATGATTTTATATGATGTTTATTTTTCACTTGTTCATAGCTGAAAAGTCAAAGAAGAGTTGAAAGTTTGAGAAAAAATTGCAACTTTCTAGCAATACTCTAAATCTAAGTTCTAGGAGAAGATAGTTATGAACAATAGTAAATTGTTCTAGCTAATCATTTTAAACTTGAATTGATTATTATAATTTTACAAAAATGAATAAATTGCCAACCAATAAAAGATTAATGTTCTACCAAAAGACGAATTTTCAACAAAATACATAAATATCCAATCAAATTTGGAAATTTCAGAAAAAAACCGCAATATTCTAGCATTATTCAAAGAGAATATTATGAAAAATAATAATAAATTGTTCAAACAATTTTTTTTGTTAATTTTAATTAAATAATAACCAATTCTAATTGACAAATGGACAAAAAGTGCAAAAATTGCAGAAAAGTTGCAACGGTTTAGGCCGTTTAGGATTATTCTAAGAGAATATTGTTATAAATAATAATAAATTGTTTTAACAATTATTTTTATTAACTTTAATTGATTATTGTTTCTCTCTAACTGAAAACTTGAAAGCAAGTTGAAAAATTCAGAAAAAACAGCGACATTTTAACTCTATTCTAAGAGAAACCTATAAATAATAATAAATAGTTTTAAAAAATTATTCAAACATCTTATCATCTGTAGAACCTGATATTTTTATGTATTAGAAACACGGGTTTGTTGTTTAAATCCAACTTTTTTTATTTTTAATTAAAATCATTTTTTTTTAATTATCTATTCCATTTTCCGTTGAAAATTCATTCTAGGTTGAAAATTCAACTTCTTGGTTGAATTACTTTCTTAAAACATCATTTTTTTGGCTGAAGGTTCATAATTTTATTTTATTTTTTTTTTGTTAAAAACTAATTTTTTAAACTAAAAATTTAACTTTTTGTTGAAAATTCATATCCTCGAGTTGAAAATTCAACTGTTTTGCAGAATATTCGTATTTTTGGCTCGAAAATTGAACAATTTGGTATAAAATTTAATTATTAAATAATTTATTTATTGTGTTAAAAATTCGTATTTTTTGGTGGAAAATAATTTTTTTGGTTAAAAATCCCACTGTTTGATTGAAAATTAATTTGTTTAAGTTGAGGATTCAAGTATTTTGTTGAAAATTCGTTTTCGTTTGTTGAACACAACTGTTTTCTATTCTTAATTAAAATCTTTTTTGTTGAAATATCAACTATTATATTTTTCGTTAAAAACTTATCTTTTTAGATTGAAAATTAAACTCCTTGGTTGGAAGTTAAACTATGCACTTTCTTTAAAATTCATTTTTTTGGTTAAAGATTCAAAATTTATTTTAAAATTTCTTTATTTTTTTCTTTAAAAACTAATTTTTTTTAATTGAAAATTTAAAATTCAACTGATTGGGTGAAAATTCAACTGTTTTGCAAGAACTTCGTCTTTTTGACTTGAAAACTCAACAATTTGTTAGAAAATTAAACTATTTGTTTGAAAGTTCATTTTGTTAAAAATTCTTATTTTTTTAATGGAAAATCAATATTTTTGGTTAAAAATGTAACTGGTTGGTTGAAAATTGATCTGTTTAAGTTGGAGATTCAAGTAATTAGTTCAAAATTCGTTTTTTTTTTGTTAAGTCCAACTGTTTTTTATTTTAAATTAAAGTCTTTTTTATTGGAATATCAACTATTACATTTTTGTTTGAAAATTCATCTTTTTAGGTTGAAAATTCAACTTATTGTCTGAAAGATGAACTACTTTTTCAAAATTCATTTTTTTTGTTTGAAGATTTATAATTTTATTTGAAAATTCGATTTTTTTTTTGTGAAAGCTAATTTTGTTGACTGAAAATTGAACCATTTTGTTGAGAATTCAACTAATGGGTTGAAAATTAACTTTTTTCAAAAATTCATATCGTCGGTTTGAAAGTTCGACCTTTTTGTATAATGTTCGTATTTTCGGCTCGAAAATTTGAACATTTTGTATAAAATTTAATTATTTGGTTGAAAATTTATTCTGTTAAAAATTCGTATTTTTTGGTGGAAAATAATTTTTTCGGTTAAAAATCCAACTGTTTGATTGAAAATTAATCTGTTTAAGTTGAGGATTCAAGTATTTTGTTGAAAATCCGTTTTCGTTGGTTGAACCCAACTGTTTTCTATTCTTAATTAAAATCTTTTTTTTTGAACATCAACTATTACATTTTTGGTTAAAAATTCATCTTTTTAGATTGAAAATTCAACTCCTTGGTTGAAAGTTAAACTATGCACGTTCTTTAAAGTTCATTTTATTGGTTAAAGATTCATAATTTTATTTGAAAATTTATTTATTTTTTTCTTTAAAAACTAATTTTTTTAATTGAAAATTTCACTATATTGTTGAAATTCAACTGATTGGGTGAAAATTCAACTGTTTTGCAAAAAATTCGTCTTCTTGATTTGAAAACTCAACAATTTGATAGAAAATTCAACTGTTTTGCAAAAAATTTGCCTTTTTGATTTAAAAACTCAACAATTTAGTAGAAAATTAAACTATTTGTTTGAAAGTTCATTTTGTTAAAAATTCGTATTTTTTTAATGGAAAATCAATATTTTTGGTTAAAAATGTAACTGGTTGGTTGAAAGTTGATCTGTTTAAGTTGGGGATTCAAGTAATTAGTTCAAAATTCGTTTTTTTTCTGGTTAAATCCAACTGTTATTTATTTTAAATTAAAGTCTTTTTTATTGAAATATCAACTATTACATTTTTGTTTGTAAATTCATCTTTTTAGGTTGAAATTCAACTTCTTGGCTGGAAGATGAACTACTTTTTCAAAAGTGCATTTTTTTGTTTTAAGATTTATAATTTTTTGTTTAAATTCGATTTTTTTCAGTTGAAAACTAATTTTTTTGACTGAAAATTGAACCATTTTGTTGAGAATTCAACTAGTGGGTTGAAAATTAACTTTTTTCAAAAATTCATATCCTCGGTTTGAAAGTTCGACTTTTTTGTAGAATATTCGTATTTTCGGCTCGAAAATTGAACAATTTGGTGGAAAATTTAACTATTTGGTACAAAATTAAAGTTTTTCTAGATCAAAATTAAGAAAAAAAATTAAGTCTCCTAAATGACATCCATAATTCAAAATATTTGGTTAAAAATGTATGTATTTTGTTAAAAATCCATCTTTTCTAGTACAAAACTAATCTTTTGAGTTAAAAATTTAACCATTTGATTGTAAATTCAACTGATTATAGAAAGTTCTTCGTTTTCGTTAAAAATGTCTGGTTGAAAATGTAACTATTTGTTTGAAAATTCAACTGTTTTGTTGGAAATTCTATAAATATATACAATTAAATTTTTTCTTGAAAATTTATCTTTTTTCGTTGAAAATCCAACCACTTGGTCAGTTAAACTAATCTGTTAATTCATAAGAAAAAGTAAGATTTTGCTTTCCCCCTCCCCAAGCGTCTAACGCAGGGCTTACCAGAAGTCAGTCATTAACTGACATGACTGACATAAAAACATAAAAAAATAATAACAATAAGATAAGTGGGACGATGGTCGTGGGTGTTAACGCGAAGGCTTTGGACCCACTCCGTCAGCTTGCGGGTTCGATTCCCGCCTCGCACTCTGGAAGAGCCTCGGCGGCCCATGCGGTGAACAGAAGCCTAGCAAGGGAGTTGTACATCTCCGGAGAGTCGTGTGACCGGTACCTCTAGAGAAAAGGGTTCTCCAAGTACTTAAAGCTGTTGCTCTTGATGGTTCGGAACCCACCTCAAACTGTAGGTCCCCCTCCCACCACCAAGAAAGTGTGTGGGGGGTGTGTAAAGGAATAGGGAAGAGATACAAGAAAAATGTAAACCCTTAGGGGATACATTAGAAGCTTCCATTCCAAGAAAAGATAAAATCAGAATAGAAGAAGAGAAGAAAATGCAAAACGATTTCGAAGGAAGCAAGAAACTTTTATAAATGGACGTTGATCAATATGAAGGGAGGTAAAAGTACAGAGTTAGGCAGCATGAGAAATAGCAAGGGTGAAATGCTATATGATACAGACGGGATACTTCATCCTAATTCAGAGAGAACTTATTTTCGAATGACCCCTGAACAAATTCACGAAAAAAAAATAGAATTGTGAGAAAATAAAGCCTTTAGTGTCATTTTTTCAAATAGTAGAAAAATATTGTCATCGCTAAAAAAAGTGTCAAGTAGTTCAATAGCGTGTTGAGTCCGAGGCGAGGCCTGGCGACTGGAAGTTTCTTCAGACCCAAAACTGAATGTCGACACAAGTAAGAGAGGATTAATTTCGGATGGTGCGGATTTGCGTAAACCAGTTTTGGGTCTCTCTCACCGGGAATTGGAAGTTACGCGTCTTAATTCTTTTGCCCCTAAGACCTCCTAAGAGGTTTCTGTGGACTATGCCTACCCCAATGAATCTTTTATATCTGGGTGCAACAATGCCTTACGAGGCTGTAACAGGCTAGCCCTTGTAAAGGCTATTGTAAGGGCCAAACATCTGCTCGAAATACAAACCGCTAATAAAAACATACGACTGAAAAAAATTAGGAGAGGAACTACTAAATTCTCTCAATGGTGTGGATTCCGAGGAGGGGGAAGGGCCCAGAGGTGGGAGGATGCTGTGAAAGGAAGCGTGGAGAAAAGGTATAGGTATCGCACTACTTAATGTAGGTGTCGGACTCGAGATGAATGGGGAATTGGGGATGAACGGTTGGAGTGTTGTAACAGGATTAGGATGAGATATTTCAGGAAATGAAGATAGAGATAGAAGATAGACTCTTAGACCCTTGTGGCTGAGTTTATTTAACAAGTGGCTTGCCAGCTTTTAAGGAAAATCTTTTTTTTTAAGCTGTTTACTCTTGAGTCTTGAGTGAGATCCTTTCCTATTTAAAGACCCTAAATCCGGTTGTGAGTTAGGTAGACTTATATAGTAATTATCGACCATTAGGTTTTATCAACATTTTTTATCTCGGAGAAATCTCTTTTATTATTTACTGGCTTTATTACACGTGCCGGAAACATTACTTTGAAAATTAACACCTAACAGCAAATTGCTGTCCAATCTGATATTGCACAATTTTATGCACTTCAAGTTGATTTTCTTTTTCATTTGTTCAGTTTAGGGTTGAATTTGAACTCCCTAGGGTTTGAGGTAGTTGGCGTGCCTTAAAAATCCGACCTTATTAGATGTACTCGCATTTGCCTGGACGTTTGGCCAGGGGAGAGGAAAACTGCTGAAAACCACCTTCCGAGTTCATCCGGTTTTTTGACAGTCGAGTTTGAAGACAGACATTCGACCCTATCCATCGAATGTACACAATCAAACCTAAATCATCTTTTCAAATTGTCAAGCAAGTCCCGCAATTTTTATATTCACAGCACTTCTGCGGAGATTTATAGAACTATATTTATATTAGGTTGGTCCAAATTCTATTTTTTCGAATTTTCATGCATAGGCCCCCCCCCCCCCCCAAGTTCAAATGTTGATTTCCTATAAAAAGAGACGTTTTTTTATAAATTTTATTCAGAGTCATCAATATATTAGTGAATAATTATTTTTTAAATATCACCCCCATAAGTCTGTTTTATAGGGTCCAAAAAAACCTCATAAGTGAAAAATAGGGTTTCGCGACTTTTTGGCGCTAATTATGATTTCGTTACGGTTTATTAAACACAAATTGTTTCAAATAAAGAAAACACTTTTTACTGATAACTAGATGTTTATTAAATTTAACAGAACTAATTGTTTGAACAAATTACTATTATTTATAACTATCTTCTCCTACAGTAATGCTAGATAGTTCCGTATTTGCTGCAATTTTACACTTTTTGTCAACCTTTCACTTAGAGCGAGATAATAATTAATTTAATTTAAAACATAATTACTCAAACAAATTATAATTGTTTACAACTATTTTCCCCTATATTAATGCTAGATAGTTGCAGTTTTTCTGAAATTCTTAACCTTTTGTCCACTTTTTACTTAATGAGATAGTAATTATTGCAGGTTAACAAACACAATTGTTTAGAGCATTTATTATCTATTGTTTATAATTTTCTTCTCTTAGAATAATTCTAGAATGTTGCAAGTTTTTCTGAAATTTTCAGCTTTTTTGGACTATTTAGTTAAGAACAAATAAGAAATAATAATATTAAATTAAACAAAAAGGCTCTCAGTAACTACTTCAAGAAAAATTTACATTTAATATGATCCATATAGAAAGTTTTAAGAATATTTCAAATATCTGTTTTATTTGAGAAAAAAGATATTCACAAAAAAGAATGAGATTGTTTTGAATATGTTTCTCTCTAATGTTTATTCATTATTTGTTTATAACTAAAAAGGCAAAGCAAAGTTGAAAATTGCAGAAAAATAGTAACTTTCTAGCAATTATCTGAGAGAAAATAGTAATAAACAAAAATAATTTGTTTCAACAATTATTTTTCTTAACTTGCATTAATTATTGTCCCACTAAGTGAAAAGTTGACAAAATGTGGAAAATTTCAGAAAAAACCGCAACTATCTAGCATTACTATAGGAAAAGATAAACCATAATAATTTGTTTAAACAATCATGTTTGGTGGATTTTATTTATTTTTTCCTCGGTCTAAGTAAAAAATCGACAAAAAGTTGAATATTTCAGAAAAACCCCCAACTTTTCTAGCATTATTCAAAGTTAATATTATTAAAAATAATAATAAATTGTGTAAAAAAATGTTTCTAAATATCACCGATAAAAGAAAAAATTTTGATTGTAAATTTTTTTAATATTGTGTAATAATATATCCTTAAATTTATAAAAAAATGTAAAAGATTATTAAGCCAAATTTTGCAATTTTGCAAGATTGCAAAATTTTATAAAAAATTCGAAAAAGTTTAAGAGATGTTTAAAAGTATTTTAAAATTTTCAAAAATAATATTAAGAAAATATTAAAAAATATTTTAAAACATTAAAAAAGATTGAGCAAATTCTAAAACACGAATCCGGAAGATTTTAAGGCAATTTTAGAAACAATTCCAGTCAGTTTGAAACATATTTAGGAATTTAAAAAATTCTAGATACTTTTCCGACTTTTTCAAAAATCTTTTTGAATTTTCTCGACATACCTTAGGAAATTATATTTATATAACATTAAAGTAAATAAACAAATGAACTTGAAAAATACATAGTAATTCTAAATTTTTATATTTTCTATTAAATATAGAGGATCCAATTTTTTTAAATTTAAAATTCAGATCTTTTCAGTTTTAATATCAACTATTATATTTTTTGTTGAGAATTCATCTTTTATGTTAAAAATTAAACTACTTGATTAAAATTTAAGCTACTTTTTTAAAAATTAATTTGCTTTGTTGATTGACTATTACGTTTTTCTTTGAGATTTAATACTTTTTGGCTGAAGATTTAACTACTTGGTTAAAAGTTAAACTACTTTGTTAAAATGTCCTTTTTTTGATTGAGGATTCACAATTTTTGTTGGAAATTTGTCTTTTTTTCTTATTTTTAAAAAGTAATTGGGGTTGATTCGTGCAGACCCCTGGCAATACTTTCACAAATTCGAAAAAAAGAAGCTTTAAAAGTTTCAACTTTCAAGCTTGATTAAATACAAAAGATTAGAAGTTTCAGAAAAAATCAAATTTCAAACAAATTCAATCAGAGAGTTTGTATTTGTCTGCAGATGAATTTAAAAATAATATTTGGAATGACTCAAGTGATTTTCATTATTAGCTTTAGCTAGAAGTATAGATTTAGGAACTGATGGAGGAAAAAGGTAGATGGTAACCTCAGATAGGAAATATGATACTGCTGTGAAAGATACGAGATCCGTCACCTTAGAAGCGACAGTTCTAAAGGATAGAAGTTTCCAGTCAATTTGACTTTTATCTTATTTATTTCAAATCGCGATTTTATTAAGTAGAGCTCTAACTATATTTAAAATTTTCTAAAATATGCAATCTTATAATATACTCGTGATTTAGGTTACAAGTTTCATGACATGGACCTCGAAATTTACCTACTAAGTGATAATGATCAATTAAGTGGATCAAAAAAATTAATTTTGGGATCCTATTAGGAGCTATCCATAAATTAGGTAAAACATTTTTTGCCAATTTTGCACTCCTCCTCTCCCCCATGTAACAAGTTGTGAAAAAATGGGTTGACCCCCCCCCCCCACGCATATGTTATATCATTTTCCAAATATTTTTAGCCATATCTGATTAAATAGTAAAAATATTAATAACAAACTCGATTTTTTACCATTTTTTACACTTTTTCCCAATTATTCAATATTATTTATGCATTTTTCGAGATTTCTGGATAAGCTGAACGTGACCTAAGATAACCTAAGCATACGATTGCGAAGCCCGATAAACTTAAAAGTTATGAGATGATTTTGGATTAGTAGTAATTTAGAAAATTTTGAAAAAACTTTGTGTTTTTGTGGATTTAAAATCCTTTGAGATCCCTCAATTTATCTGAATACATTCTTTAGAATGTCATTAAAATAATATAAAATTCCTTCGAAATCCCATGTATTTACATGGAATCGGATGATATTCCTTGAAATTCATTGAGATTTTTTTAATATCTTGAAAATTCTTTGGAATCCTCTAAAATGCCCTGAAATATTTCCAATCCTTCGAAACCTTTTCGTATCCCTTGAATTTTTTTGAACCTATCAAAAATTCCGTTGCATTCTTTTAAATACCTGAAAACCTTTGGAAATTTCTTGAAATTCCTTGTGATCCTTACAAATATCCTGAAATCTTTCCAGTTCTTTAAAATATTTAAAAAAAAATGTATATCTTTGGAAATACCTTGAAATAATTAGAAATTATTATAAAATCCTTTGAAATTCTTCAATTCTTTTAAATAAATTCTTTGAAATTTCACAAAAGCATTATAAAATCCCTCGAAATCCCGTGAAGCTACGTGAAATTTCATGATATTCCTGGAAATTCCTTGAAATCCCTTGAAATATTTGAAGTTCTGATCAATCCTTTGAGATCCTCGAAATTTTATTAAAGTACCTTATTAAGATCCTTTTAAATCCTTCAAAATTACTCAAACCTTCAGAAAATCGTTGAAATTCTTTAAAAATCCTTAAAAATTTTTCAAAATCTTGGAAATCCTCTGAAATCCCTTGGAATCTTCCCAAATATCTTACCTTAAACCGATAAACTTAAAAAATGTTGAATGATTTTGCGGATAGTAGTAAGTTCAAAATTTTTTAAAAAGACTGTTTTTATGGATATTTTTCTACAGAATTATGGAAAAAGTTAAAGTGAGGGTTAATGTTAGGGGTTGATTTGTTCAAAATATTATGTAACAGTATCAGTTCCCCCCCCCCCCCCCAAACTCTTACGTAAATTATGGATCGCCCTAATTTAGGTTACAACTTTCATGAAAAAGGCCTCTAATTATCGTGGACCAAAAACTTGGTTTTGGAATCACGATTTACCAATTTACCCATTTAAATTTGTGATTCAGAAAAATGTTATTATAGCAAGCACAGTAAATGCCAGTTGCTCAATTTCATCGAGAAATTGGATCAAAATGATATGCAACGCTTTTATACAGATTGGGGATTTTTTATTTGATCAGCAAATTGCGCATCAGAATGATCCGATTTTCAAAATCAAAAATTTCAAAATTTGTCTTTTAGTTGTTATGTCCCGACGAAGTAATGACCGTCTACATGCACATAAAAATTTCAAAACTGATTGTGAAAATTTGAAGAAATTTACTACATTTTCTTTGTCGAAAAATCAAAATGTTTCGACGAATAGGTACTTTAACTACGTAAATCTAAAGAAACTCTTTTTGAAGATAAAAATAATAAGTTCCAGAGCCATAGAAATTCATAGCCCGACATAGGAATATTGAAATTTTTTCCCACCCTGAAATTAAAAATTTTCTAAAACATTCCTTTTTGGTCCTAGGAAGTAGTAAATCTTCTCGAAATGGGAGACGGAACTTGGTAAATCTATAGGAAATTTCTTAGAAAGAAAAAAATTAATTTTCAGAGTTGAATATTCGTTTTTTTTATTTTTGAATTTTCTTTTTTTTGCTGCAAAATATAAGTCTTCCAGTTGAAGATTGATCATTGTAGTTTCTTCTCGATCGAATGGAATTTTTGATCTACTTAGGCTAAACCAAAATGTTTATAGTCTTTTACCTTTATATCTGATATCCTTTTGATTGAAAATCGCGTTGGGTTTAAAAATTAATTTTTTCAGCTAAAATTTTAACTACTCCATTTTTAGTGAAAAATTAAAATTTTTAAATAAAAATTTAACTATTGTTTAAAATACATTTACTTTGTAAAAGCTGCCACTGTTTGGTTGCAATTTAATCTATTTTGGTTAAGCAATCAATTATTTAGTTGAAAACGCAACTACTTAGTTAAAAGTGAAACTTATTTGTTAAAAATTAATTTTTTAAATTAATTT
This sequence comes from Andricus curvator, assembly GCA_932195095.1. NCBI lineage: Eukaryota > Metazoa > Arthropoda > Insecta > Hymenoptera > Cynipidae > Andricus > Andricus curvator. The sequence continues at coordinate 150,484 of CAKNYM010048830.1, forward strand.
TTTGTTTAAAAATGAAACTATTTTGTTGAAAAAAATTTTTTTTGGCTCAACTTAAAATTTAACCATTCCATTTTTGGTTGCAAATTGATATTTTTTGTTTACAAAATCAACTATTTGGTAGAAAATTAATCCTCTTAGGATGTTGTTAATATATATTGTTCTACTGATCCAAATTTTATTGCTTTTTAAAAAAGTCGTGAAGCTTTCGTTCTCCAATGCAGAACCTCTTTAGTACAAAGATGTTTTAAAAGTTCTCCATTGTTCTCCAAGTTCTCCATCCAAAAATAGAGGTTCTCCTTTGGAAAAGGAAAGCTTCACGACTTTTTTAAAAAGCAATGAAATATGGAACAGTAAAACAACAAACATTTACATCTTCTCAATTATTAAATATCTAGTCAAAAAACTCTAAGATCTCTCCACACAAATTAATCTTCTTGGTTGGAAATGCATCTTTTTGATTGAAAATCTCGTTAGGTTAAAACTTTTGTTAGACTAAAAATTTAACTATTCCATTTTTTGGTAGGAAAATTCTACTTTTTCGGTAGAAAATTGGCAGTGGATGCTCTGTCGGTACCGGCAAAAAACTTCTCTGCCGGTACCGGCAAAAAATTTCCCTGCCGGTATCAGCAAGAAAGTTATATGCCGGTACATTATTACACAACATTACTGAATCTTATTACACTTTTATCACATCTTTTATTATAGATTCATTACACTATTATTGTTATTGCACATAACATTATTTCTGTGAACAGTCAAAGGGGTGCCTTCCCGCCCCACAGTGGGATGAAATAAAAAAACGAGGTTCAAATTAACTTGTAGCTGGCAATTCTTAACCGATTTTGGATTTTATTTTTTAGAAAAATTCAGAATTAAATTTTGAAGAGATTTATCTGGTCTCGTTTTTGAATTTTCCTTTGTTTAAACTTTTATGTTAATGCAAAGAATGAATAAAAAATCGATTTTTTCGTTTTTTTTTGTTCATCTTCGTAAAAAAAATTTTTCTATGATCAGCATCGCCAGACTTTATGCACGGGGGTAGTTAAAAGCAAAAAAAAAATTATCACATTGTTGAGTTGATTGTTATAAACGAATTGACTTAACAAATAGACTACACTATGGATTCTTCGTTTGCAAAGTAAATTTTTGCGTTAAAATTACTTGCTTTTATCGAAAAAATGATACCCGATCATACAAATTTGACATCCAATATTTTTTATCAATTTTATAAACAAATTATATAAACAAATGCCTAGTGTGGACATTTAAAGGCAGAAAAAAATCGGTTTTTTTTTCTTAATTTTTCTCAATTTATATCTCCCGTGATGTTTAATGATGGAAAATTATCTTTAGATATTTTTTATTAGTTTTATAAACAAATTATATAAACAAATGCCCAGTGTAAACATTTAAAGGAAAAAGAAATCGTTTTTTCTCTTAATTTTCCTCAAATTATATCGCCAGTCATATTTAATGATGAAAATTAATCATTATCCGATATTTTTTATAGATTTTATAAACAAATTATATAAACAAATGCCCAGTGCGAACATTTAAAGGCAGAAAGAAATAGTTTTTTCTCCTAATTTTCCTCAATTTATTTCGCCAGTGATGTTTGATGATGGAAAATTATCATCCCACATTTTTTATAGATTTTATGAACAAATTATATAAATAAAAACAGTGTGGACCCAGTGGACATTCAAAGGCCGAAAGAAATCGCTTTTTCTCTTGAATTTCCTCAAATTATGTCGCCAATGATGTTTAGTGATGGAAAATCATCATTCGATATTTTTTATTAATTTTATAAACAAATGGCCAGTGTGGGCACAATGGACTGGAAGCATTCTGATAGTATTCTAGATCCTGAAGCTCTCGAGCTCCTGATCTCAGATTAAAGACGTGGGAATTAAAACTTGATCGCGACTAATCAATGGAATCTTAAGAAATTGACAAAGGATTGTGATACACAGCAAGTGTATGCTTATTGTTGTTGTACAAATTTCCATCTTTAACAATTCCTAAGAATACTAAATTACGAAAATTGAAAGAAACAACAATTACGAAACAATTACATCACTGGCAACATACTTTGAGGCGAGTTGCGAAAAAACGAATGTTTTCTGCCTTTAACCATCCACACTAGGTATTTTTTTATATAATTTGTTTACAAAATCAATGAAAAATGTCGGATGATAATTTTCCATCATTAAACATCACTGGCGAAATAAATTGAGGAAAATTAGGAGAAAAAACTATTTCTTTCTGCCTTTAAATGTCCACACTGGGCATTTGTTCATATAATTTGTTTATAAAATCAAGAAAAAATATCGGATGATAATTTCCCATCATTAAATATCACTGGCGATGTAATTTGAGGAAAATTAAGAGAAAAACTATTTCTTTCTGCCTCTAAATGTCCACACTAGGCATTTGTTTATAAAATTAATAAAAAATATCTAAAGATAATTGTCCATCATTAAACATCACTGGAGATATAATTTGAGAAAAATTAAGAGAAAAAACTATTTCTTTCTGCCTCTAAATGTCCACACCAGGCATTTGTTTATATAATTTGTGTATAAAATTAATAAAAAATATCTCAAGATAATTGTATATTATTAAACATCACTGGAGATATAATTTGAGAAAAATTAAGAGAAAAAAAGATTTTTTTCTGCCTTTAAATGTCCACACTAGGCATTTGTTTATATAATTTGTTTATAAAATCAATAAAAAATATTGGATGTCAAATTTTTATGATCGGGTATTATTTTTCGATAAAAACAAACAATTTTAAGGGAAAAATTTACTTTGCAAACGAAAAATCCATAGTGTAGTCTGTTTGTTAAGTTAATTCGTTTATAACAATCAACTTAACAATGTTATAATTTTTTTTTGCTTTCAACTACCCCCGTGCATAAAGTCTGGCAATGCTGATCATAGACAATTTTTTGTTACGAAGATGAACAAAAAAACGAAAAAATCGACTTTTTATTCAGTCTTTACATTAACATAAAAGTTTAATCAAACGAAAATTCAAAAATCAGGCCAGATAAATCTCTTCAAAATTTAATGCTGAATTTTTCTGAAAAATAAAATCCAAAATTGGTTAAGAATTGCCAGCTACAAGTTATTTTGAACCTCGTTTTTTGATTTCATCCCACTGTTGAAAATTCATAATTTTAGTTGAAAATTCATCTATTTGCTTTGGTTGAAAATTGAACTATTTTGTTAAAAATGCATGTATTCTGTTGAAAATTAATATTTTTTCGCAGAAAATTTAACTACTTGGTTGAAAGTCACTCCTTTGTTATTTTTATCTAGAAGATTCATCATTATAGTAGAAAATGTAACTCTTTTGTTGAAAATTCATCTTTTTTATTGCTAATTCAAGTCCTTGATTGCAATTCGAACTCTTTTGTTGAAAATTAATTTTCTTGTTTGAAGATTCATCATTTTAGTTGAAAATTCATCTCTGTGGTTGAAAATTCAACTATTTTGTAGAAAATTAATTAATTTTGTTCAAGATTCATCTCTTTTTGTAAAAAATTCATCTTTTTGATTGGAAATTCAACTCTTTGGTTGATACTTGAAATATTTTGTTAAGATTTTATTTTTTTGAGAATTTATTTTTTTTGGTTCGAGATTCATCATTTTAGTTGAAAATTCATATCTTTGCTTTGGTTGGAAATTGAACTATTTTGTTGAAAAATCATCTGTTTGGTAGAAAATTAATCTTTTTGGTAGAAAATTAATCTTCTTGGTTGAAAATTGAACTATTTTGTTAAAAATTCATGTATTTTGTTGAAAATTAATATTTTTTTTTGCAGAAAATTTAACTATTTGGTTGAAAGTCACTCCTTTCTTATTTTTTTTTAGAAAATTCATCATTTTTTTTTTTGAAAATTCGTTTTTTTTAAATTAATTTTTGTAAATAAAAATTCAACTATTCCGTTTATGCTTGAAAATTTATCATTTTTGGTTGAGAGTTTATGTATTTTGTTGAAAATTCAAAGCTTTCTAAAACATTTTCTGTTGGTTCTAAGAAGATGTAAATCTTTTGAAAGTGGGAGTTTGAGCTTGGTGAAAATAAAGAAACTCTTTTAGAAAGAAAAAAAAAATAATTTCCAGGGCCACAATGATTTATGTATAGCCCAATACAGAAAAATTTTAATTTTTCTCTCACCTCGAAATTCAAAATTTTCTAACACATTCCTTGTTTTATATATAATATTAAGTCAGTCATGACTAGCCTGCGACTTTCATAAAAAGGATAACAACTGCCACTCGACAGACATGAATGAATTTGTTCAAAAATTAATTTTGGATCCGCAAAAGTGCCACTCAGAAAAAAGTTTTTTTTACTCAAAGAAAATTTCTTTAAATCAAAGAAAAATATGTATTGG
>CAKNYM010048830.1:164892-179079 GCA_932195095.1 Andricus curvator
GACCAAATAAATGTTTTTTTATTTTAAATGTATTTTTGTGTTGGCTGGAAAAAACTATGTTAAAAAAACGATTTTGCTAGTTCAAGACAATTTTTTTTCTGAGTGTGGATCATTTTGATCTGAAGTTGATACTCAGAATGAGATACAACGGTTTGATATCTTGAGATTTACAGTTAGTCAAAAAATCTATTTTCTAATTTTAAATAAAGGTTATTATAAATAATGAAAATTCCATGGAAATATTATTGAAATTTCTATATAAGTGAAATGTAGATCAGCCCATTGTAGGATCAGACACGTGACCATTCTGTGCAACGAGACATGATTCCTGTCGTTTGTTCGGCCGTTCCGACTCGACGAAACGATGAATCGACTTTTGCCGAGATTTTTATTACATTATTTTATGACCTATAGTTTATACTCTTAACAGACACAGTTTGTAGAAATTATGATATGCGAGCCAAGTCAATCGTGCCACGTGCTCGACCATAAAACCGCAAACTAGATAAGGTTCTTTACCTTGTGAGTAAACTCTCTTGCTCATGTTACAGAGAATAATGCCTTTATTTAAAGACCTGATTTTCATCCGCCATTTTAATCCCAAGACTATTCCACATCCGTGAAATAAAACATCTACTGGAACGATTTAATTTCAAACCAGCCAGGGAGAACAACCTTTTCTCAAGATCCCCTCCATAGGATCGAAAAACTAAATTGACGGCCCTGATCAAAGATCCAGTTATAACTTTCTGGCGCCTAGAGTGAGGGGAAACCTTTGATCCGGACCATCAATTCTTTGAAGCAAACTTTTCTCAGGATCCTCTCCGTAGGATCAGAGGAAGTTAAATGGTTGGCCCCTCTTATCACCTTTCACCTCTCTCCCCTTTCCCTGATATCCCCTCCTATGTACCCATCGCCATAGCTCATTAGTATGATGCATTATAATTTCTTTACACCTTCTCCCCATATCCTCTAACAATATTTACGTATATACCCTCGCTCCTCTTTCCCGCTCATTATCATATTTATTCTGAACTCCCCGCTACTCATTGATCCACTCTTTTCCGATTCGCCCTTTTCACTTCTACTGCCCTCTGCTCTACATCCCGCAACTAATAATTACCCATCCCCTCCCCTCTCCAACATAACTTGCCCCATTAGTCTTTTCCATACACTCCTTTGACACTCCAGCCATCAAGATCTTGCCTCTTCTCTCTACAATCCCCCACTGTCTATTTTTCGCCTCTCAACCTCATATTTCGCTGCACCTATTAACCGCTAATCCTCTCTTTCCAACCCTTCCTCATTTAATCCCTCATACCAGGCTTTTCTCCTCATACCCCTCCACCCCTCCCTCTACACTCCACTTATGTTATTAATTTGCCCCATCCCCACTTCTGAATACTTCACCCATTAGAGCCAGCTCTTTCTTCTCATCCCCGAAACTTTCTTTTCCTTCACATACCTTTCTCTAACATCTGTGCTCATTCGCCCATCTCTTCCCTCTCATCTCTACATTCTTCTTCTCTCCTCGCTTAGCACCTTCTCTTCCTATCTCTCTATTTACTCGTCATCCCATTCCCCTCCCAAGTCCCTCCGTCGAACATATCCGGCCCTATAATTTAATTCCCACTTCCCCTTAGCCTCTGCTTTCTCTATTAGCTCCGAAGCCTTCTCATATCATTTCCCTCCCTATTTATCCCTCCCTCTCCCATTTCTCTTATCAATATCTCTATTCCTACACCCCTCTTAGCAGTCAAACATTTTCTCTATCTCCCCCTTTTTCCCCTACATTCACGCTCCTCCTCCTCGACACCCTATACATATGTCGCGCTAAATTGGTCTCTCCCACTCTATTTTACACTTCAAGTCAAATAATCACTCAGCTACAATATATGTGTTTTTTCTTTAGAGGAAATTAGGATTAGGTGACACATACGTTTCCGATTTGCCCCGTTACTGTCCCGGGCAGAAAACCTTATAGTTCCAGTCGGGTGTCGGCCCGTCCTACTTTTGTCCAAGGAAGGGATGTGAGGGGAAATGATTCGAGGGGAAGTAGGGGAAATAAGACAAAATAAGGGGTGGAGGATTAGGAAAAATGAGTGGAGGGGAAGTAGGGGAAATTAGGAAAAGTAATGGATAATGAGGGTGGGAGATTAGGGCAGGGAAAGGGAAGTAGGGGAAGGTTAGTGTAAGGTGGAGAAGCGAGGAGCGGAGGAGGTGGAGGAGGTGGAGGAACCATAGAAATGAAAAAAAAATTTATGTGTTTTGCAAAATAGGCGTCAGGACAAAGGCAAGGCAAAGTTAAACATTTCAGAAAAAACCGCAACTTTCTAGCACTTATCTGAAAGAAGATAGTTATGAACGATGATAAGTTTTTTAAACAACTATTTCTGTTAACTTGCATTCATTATTACCTCAATAAGTGAAAAGTGGACAAAAAATTAAAAAATTTAGAAAAAACCGCAACTATCTCGTACTAATATAGATAAAAATAGTTATTAACAATAATAATTTGTTCAAAAAATTACTTTGGCTCAACATAATTAATTATTAAATCACTGCAAGTGAAAAATAGACAAATATTTTAAAAATTTAGTTAAAACCGCAACTTTCGACCTTTAAGCAAAGAGAATATTATTAAAAATAATAATAAAATGACTACATCATTATATTATGATAAATTATTTTTGTTAACTTGAATTATTTATTACTTCACTCTAATTGAAAAGTGGACAAAAAGTTAAAATTTTCAGAAAAAAATCGTAACCATCTAGTATTAATTTGGAAGAAGATAGCTATAAACAATAATAATTTGTTCAAACAATTATTTTTGCTCAACCAAATTAATTATTAAATCACTCCTAGTGAAAAATAGACAAATAGTTAAAAATTTCAGAAAAAAACCACAACTTTCTACCTTTAAACAAAGAGAATATTATTAACAATAATAATGAAATTATTACATTATTATATTATAATAAATTATTTTTGTTAACTTGAATTATTCATCACTTGACTCTAATCGAAAAGTGCACGAAAAGTTAAATATTTCAGAAAAAAACCGTAACTATCTAGTATTAATATAGAAGAAGATAGCTATAAACAATAATAATTTGTTTGGACAATTATTTTTGCTCAACTTAATTAATTATTAAATCACTCCAAGTGAAAAATAGACAAATAATAAAAAATTTCAGAAAAAAACGGCAACTTTCTACCTTTAAGCAAAGAGAATATTATTAACAATAATAATAAAATTATTATATTATTGTATTAAAATAAATTATTTTTGTTAACTTGAATTAATTATTACTTCGGTTTAATTGAAAAGTGGACAAAAAGTTAAAAAATTCAGAAAAAAACCCCGTAACTGTCTATAGTATTAATATAGAAGAAGATAGCTATAAACAATAAGAATTTGTTTTAACAATTATGTTTGTTAATAATAATCAACTATTACCTCACTCTAATTGAAAATTGGACAGAGAGTGGAAATTTTTTGAAAAAAACTGCGACTTTCTACCTCTATTTTAAGAGAAAATTGCTGGAAACAATGATAAATTGTTTAAAAAATTTATTATACATCTAATTATGAGCATGAAGTAGTATTTTATATATAAGAAACAATTTCCATTTAAAAAAAGGCAAAAAAGTCATCATTAGTGCCAAAAACTCGCAAAACTCATTTTTTCACTTATGGGGTTTTTTTGCGACCTTATCAAACAGACTTATGGGGATGATATTCAAAAAGTAATATTTTCTTCGTATTCTATGGCCATTTTTGAAGAGAAACGTTGAATTTCAACTCGATTCAGCTAATATTGACGATTCTGAATAAAATTTACAAAAACGTCTTTTTTCTTATGGGAAATACGTGTTAAACTTCATGGGCTTACGTCACCTCTAAATATCATTGTTTTCAAAACAAAAACAAAAACGGATTTATTTTTTAATTTCCGAACCATATACATGAAAATTTGAGAAAAAAAATCCCAATGCATTTTTGGACCACCCTAGTGTCCACGCGACCACCAAGCTCGAGATCCATTTCGCTCTCCATCTGAAAGCATTTTTTCTCGCGTTGCGCCATAAGAAGTTTCACTTCAAAAATCCATGTGTTTTATTAAATTTGCTTTTTTTCTGGTAGAAAATTAATCTTCTTGGGTGAAAATTTAACTATTGGTTAAAAATTCGTCTTTTATGATAGAAAATTAATCCTTTTGGTTCAAAATTTAACTATTTCGCTAAAAATTTCCGTATGTTGTTCAAAAATCGAAAATTCGAAATAGTAGCAAAATAGTGACATCGCTCAAAAAAAGTGTCAAATAGTGTCTCATACTCGTATAGTTAATTCTCTAAACGAGAGAAAAGTAAAAAATACATACAAAATTTATTTCTGAATGAACATTTTGCACGATTGGACAATGGAAATCAGAGGATGTTGCGTAATGCTATGCAGACAGGTACATAAACGTGTGCACGCATATGCGTAATGGAGAAGAGGTAAAAAATTAAAGAAGGGTCGACGGTTTGAGGGAGGAGGGGGGGGGGAGATTGTTCAATGTGAATCCATTGTAAATTACTTTATGGTCACCTTTGTCGTGTACCGAGACTTTTAATATCCATAAGGACAAACTGCAAAAAGCGTTTACAGCCTACCGTGAATTTCGTTCAAGATCGTATAATTCAACGAGACGTTATTAACTTTACGATTGCATTATTTACAAGCAGAGCGATCACAGGCCGCTTTGTTAATACTCGCTATTTATTATCCGATGACGTTAAGTTAACAATTTCTCTTCTCTGAATCAAATTTTTAGTGTAAGAGAGCAAGGAGGACGTACAACGAGTTTTTGTTAACATTTATCATTTGCCATTCAATCCGGAAATTCTTTATGGAAAATTTACCATGTGGAATACATTCCATCAATATCAGGATGGCCGTTTTAATCAAGGAAAAAAATTCCCGGTCATTTCCCGATTTTTTTCCTGGTTAGCAAAAATTTCTCACGGTCAGGATGGCTAATAAAATTGGTGGAACGAGTTTCTCGAAAATCATGCACTCATTGTTGTTGAATACCTGATTGGTTGCATATGTCTTTAAGTGGCTGTTTTCAGTTTTTCCTTTTAAATTCTCGAGAATATTTCAAATCGCAATTTCCAAACGAGGAAATTTAATTTTAAAAATTTATTTCTGAAAGAGCAAATTTTGAATTTATTTATTTATTTTGAAAAATGAAATTTAATTTATAGTATTCTATTTTATCAATTGAGTTTCAGCTGAAGGGCAGTGACAAAGAATGTCCCATTTGTGTGCATAATAGAACTGACAAATATTTATGATAAATTAATGTAAAATTTTGTTATTACATTTTTGTAATTAATTAATTTTCAACCAAGAAAAAGAAAATAATCAACAAAATAGTTCAATTTTCAACCAAACTAATTTTTTGATAAACTAAAATGAATTCTCAAAAAAAGTGTAATAATTGATATTTTCAGCAAAAAATACTTTAATTTCAATAAAAAAACTGTTAAATTAAACAAAAAAATACGAATTTCCAACAAAAGAGTTCAATTTTCAACCAAGAAAGATTTTTTCATCAATAAAGAAAAAAAAATCTCATCCAAAATGTTGAGCTTTCAAGATATAAAGACGAATTAAAAAAAAAATTACAACACAAAGATATGCATTTTATACCAAAATAATGGAATTTTCGACTAAAAAAGAGGATTTTAGCAAAAATGGAACAGCTTTATTTTTAGCAAAAAAATTAATTGAAAAAACGAATTTTCAATCAAATTTGTTACATTTTTAACCAAAGAAATAAACTTTTAACTGAAATGATGCATCTTTAATCGAAAAAATAAATTTGTAGCCATATAGTTGAATTTTTAACCCAGAAGACGAATTTTCTACCAAAAAAAGACAAATTTCCAACAAAATAGGTACATTTTTAACTAAAAAAAAATTTTCAACAAAAAATAGAATAGTTTAATTTTCAGTTAGATAAATAAGTTTTCAAGAAAATAAAATAAATTTAAAACAAAATAGTTCAATTTCGTACCAAACAAATGAATTTTCTACCAGATTAAATACATATAAAAAATCGACAAAAAATGGAGTAATTAAATTTGTGGTTAAAAAAATATAATTTTCAATAAAAAAACTAGTTTTCAACCAAAAAAATGAAATTTCAACCAAAAAGATTAATTTTCTACCAAAAAAGAATAATTTTAAACAAAATACATTAATTTTCCACCAAAAAGGTTAATTTTCTACCAAAAAAAAGACACATTTTTAACAAAATAGATTAATTTTTAAATAAAAAAGATACATTCTCAACAAATAAAAAAAATTAATTTTGAGTTTGAGAGAAATAGTTAAATTCTCAATCAAACAAATTAATTTTCTACAAGAAGATTAAATGTATATACAAAAATTCGACCAAAAATGGAATAGTTACATTTTTAGTTAAAACAAATTAATTCTCAATAAAAAAAACTAATTTTCAACCAAAGAAATGCAATTTCAACCAAAAAGTTTCATTTTCTACCCAAAAATAATCATTTTTAACAAAGTACATTAATTTTCAACAAAAAATATTAATTTTCTACCAAAAAAAAAATAATTTCTAACAAAACACATGAATTTTCAACCAAAAAGGTTACTTTTCTACCAAAAATAGACAATTTTTTACAAAATAGATGAAGTTTTTACTGAGCAAGATACATTCTCAACAAAAAATAGAATAGTTTAAATTTCAGTTAGAGAAATAAGTTTTTGAGCTAATAAAATAAATTTTCAACGAAATAGTTAAATTTTCAACCAAACAAATAAATTTTGTATCAAAACGATTAAATATCTGTAAAAAGATTCTTCGAAAAATTTAGGTAAATTTTTTATTTAAAAAATTAATTTTCAATAAAAGAACTAATTTTCAACCAAAAAAATGAATTTTTAACAAAGTAGTTCCACTTTCAACTAAGTAGTTGAATTTTCAACCGAAAATTATTTAATTTGAATGAATGTAATTTCTATTTGCTGTTATAAAATGCTGAAAATGAGTGGGTTTTATCATTTAATGTTACTTTTAACATATTTTTTTAACAATATATTCAAATTATAACCAACTTTCACGAATACGGGTACCTTCACGATTACTGGGACATTTAGCTTAAAGTTATTTGAAGATATAATTAATTTTTGAATGTTTCTAAACATTATGGATAAAAAAGAACATTTTAGTTATAAATCTATTTTAATATTGGGAAATAAATATTTTCTAAACATTTTGTTACCACACTATAATTTGTAAACCGGTACCGGTAACAACAAAAAAATACCGGAAATAAAATTTCTGGGAAAATTTACTCTGTATAAATTTTACTATCGGTTTTATCTTAAAACATTAATTTTGAACTTTAAAGATTTTAAAATATGTAAAAAAAGAATCTGGAGTAAACAATTTTTTTTTGGTTAGATTTTAAAAAATAATAGGAAAACTTTGAATTATTTCAAAAGATATTTCGAAGTTTTGAAAAGGTTCAAAAATGATTAAAAATTTGAGAACATTTCAAGACATTTTAAGCAAAATGTAGATTTTACAAGATTTTAAAATAAAATTTGGAATTGTTTCTTAAGATTTCAGAGAAAAATTAAATATATTTTTTATTTTAATACATTTTTTTTAAATATTTAAAAATATTTTGAATCAAACTTTTTCTATTTTGCAAGATCACAAAATGTTAGAAAACATTCAAATCATTTTGAATGATATTTAGAAGTTTCTAAAAAATTTCGGAAAGAATTTAAAATTTGAAAAGATGTATATTAAAAGTGGATCTTTATCTTGAAAAATTAATTTTTAAAGAATGTTTAAAAACACTATAAAAGTTTTCCGAAGTTTTATACAAATACAAAAATAATTTTGAACTTAAAGTCATTTCAACAAATTAGAAAAATGTAGATTTTTGAATATGTGGAGCAAAAAAATTTGAAGCCTTTTAAGAATTTTGAAAGGTTTCAAGAAAATACAAAATTTTTCTTCAGATTTATGGGAAAATTATAAATAATTTTTTATTTTAGACAATTTAATTTAAGTGAATAGTTGAAAAAATAAAAATATTCCAAACGATTTCTATAATTGTCAAAAAAGAATCTGAAACATTCTTAATTTTGCAGAATTTTTTTAAAGTTTTAGAAAAAATTTAAACCAATTTAAAATTAAAAATACAATTTTGAAGTTTTTTTAAGATTTTGAAAGGTTTCAAGATAAAAATGATTCATTTTAGGAGAATATGTAAAAAGATTTCAAAACATTACAAAAGATTTCCAAAATTGTCAAAGCCGAATTTGGACGATTTTAAGACAATATTAGGAATGATTCGCGTCAGTTTAGAAAATATTGAGGAATTTTGGAATAAATTAAAAATATGTAAAAACTTTGAAAGTATTTCGAAAGTTTACACAATATTTTTAAATTTTTTCAATCGTTAAAAAGTCATAAATATTTTTTAAATAGACTCAAATTTTTCTTAAAAATTTGTAAAATTCTTTGAAATAAAAGAATATATTTTTTAGAAATTTTCTAGATACTTTTTGACGTATCTGAAATTTTCAAATATCTTTTTGAATTTTCTCGAGAAACTGAGAAAAATTATATTTATATAACCATAAAGCAAATAAACAAAGGAACTTCCAAAATAAATAGTTATTGGGCATTTTCATCTTGTGTTATAAATTATTTTTCCCTTCAAATTATACTTTACCTAATACTTTTTTTTTGGTTTAAAAAATCTTTTTTATTTGAAAATATAACAATTATGTTGAAAATTCATCTCATTTGGTAGAAATTTAATCTTTTTTTTTAATAACATTTCAATTTTTTGGTTTAAAATTAAAATATTTTTTGGTAGAGGGTTCAACTATTTTGTTAAAAATTCATTTTTACAATATAATTAAACTGGTTTTTATTCAAAATTGAAAAATCAACTATTAAATTGTTCGTTTAGTATTAATATTTTTTGATTGAAAATTCAACTATACACTTGGTTGAAAGTTGAACTACTTTGCTAAAAAGTAATTTTGTTTCGTTGACGATTCATCATTTGACTTGAAAATTAATTTTATTGTTGAAAATTCATATTTTCCGTTTAAAAATTCAACAATATGGTTAAAGATGAACTTTTTTGTTGAAATTTTGATTCAAAATATCTGAGATTTTCCAAAATCTGTTTAAAGTTATTTTAATAGTCTTAGAAAAATTATATTTATATAAACTTAAAAACAAATAAACGAATAAACATAAAAAATAAATAGTTAGGAGAAATTTTTATTTTGTATTAAAAATTATTTTGCCCCTCAAACCGGAACATTAGACGCGCACGTAGCGCGCGATTGGTAATGCTAGTAAACTTAAAAACACGATTTTAGGGTTAATAAACTCATTTAGATTTCTAGACTTTTTGAACTTTTACATCTCTATGACGTTCCAAGTAAAAAAATGCATAAAATGGTGAAACACCTATATTGTATAATCAACAGGGGGTCCAAACGAATACCATTCATAACATACCATTACGTGTAATCATCCACCATACGTTTTGGTCTTTAGAGTCTGAAACTCGCATCACGCCGTGCGAGACGAAGGCGTTAATGTTAATTAAAGAGGAGACAGGAATATTTTCGATAATTACAGGTGAATTCGTTATTGATTATATCTCATTAATCACACGGTAAAATATGTCCATGATTAAAATTCTCTTCGTAAAAATCACGTTTTGGGCCACGCAAAGAAATTCAGGTACGTGATGAAATTAATTTTCAGGGGGGATGGGGAAGTTCAAAAACTACGTTATGCTATTTTGAACACTTTTTCCACCCCTCCCCTTCTTCATCTCAAATCATCACACAAAGATTGAATCCCTCTCTTTCTGTTCTCTTAGCATCCGGAGGGGTATCGTAGTTCAAATAAATCCAACAGATGGCGCTCCGATCAGGTAGGCCTGTTTTTGCATTTTTATGGCCAACGGCCATACCACGCTGAGAAACCCAGTTCTCGTCAGATCACTGAAGTTAAGCAGCGTTGGACGCGGTTAGTACTTGGATGGGTGACCATTCAAGAATACTGAGTGCTGTTGGCACATAGTGGGTGTGGTGAGCCCACAATTGTAGTTATTTATAACTACAAGAAAAACTATCCACCTAGAAACACTACCAGAATCGGGTAGTGTCACGCCTACCCTGAAAGGGAAATGGCTTAATGGTATACATGTACTGGCAAAAACGGCAAAAACGGTAAATATCCTATTGAAAGTGATTTCTATGAGAGAAATTGGTAAAATTGACAATTTAAATGTTATGAACTTGTCCAAAGATCCCAACGAATCTAAAGAAATTAAACTGTGACAACAGGCTATACGGAGGGATGACATTATTTTACGACATAGACATGCAGTTTATGAAAAGCACTTTTGGGAAAATGACATAATTTGGAAAGCGGAAGTTAAAGGTCCGCATGGAAGTGTAATGCCCATGGTATGTTAATTTCGTTTCTTATTATTTTTCATATTTATTTTGTTTACCTATATGGTTTTTATTAATTTAAATCAATTATCAATAAAAAAATCCTTAGGAAAGATCACAAATATTTATAATAAGGGAGCGTTCATATATTACGTGACATATTACCACACCATAATTTCTAAACTTTTTTATATTTTCAAAGAAATAAGAAAAATAAAATTATAGGAAAAACTTATTTTGAAGAATTCGAAAAAAACAATTAGAAGCTTTTTAATAATTTTGAAAGATTTTGAGAATAAATTTTTTTTAATATTTCTGGGAAAATTTGTAATGTTTTAGGTTTAATTTTAAAAGAATAGTTTTCAGTTTTGAAAATTTCAAAATTTTTCAGGATTTAACAAACTTTTGGGTAAACTCAATTTTGCAGGGCGTCAAGTGAATGAAACAAATATTCTTAAGCTTCACGGTGAAATTTCAAATGATTTTTTTAAATAAATTTGAAGAGCAAACTAAGAAAAGATTACAAATTTTTTTAAATTATTTCCTAAAATTTTGAAAAAGAGTGTAAAAAATTGTAAAGCAAAATTTTGCCATAATAAACAATTTTAGAAGGAATTTGAGTAAATTTAGGATATACGTAGAAGTTTTAAAACAATTTAAAAATAATAAAAACTTGTAAGTTATTTTGGGAATTTTGTAAGGTTTCAAAAAAATGCAAAAAATTCTTCAGGTTCCTAGGAAAAATTGAAATGATTTTTCATTTTGAAAAATTAATGTTCACAGAATATTTACAAATATTTCACGAAAAATTTGTATAATTTACAAATATTAGAGGGTTCAACAATTTTTAAAGGATTGAAAAAGAATTTTCTTAAGATATATGGGGAAATTTTGTATGATTTTTTAGTTTGAAAAATGAACTTTAAGAGAAAATTGCAAAAGATTTCAAAAAATTTTAAAAGGTTTCCTCAAATTTCGAAGAAGAGAGAAAGATTTTAAAGCAAAATGTTTTATGTTGTAAGATTGAAAAATTTGAAGAAATTAAAAATCGAGTTAATTCAAGAAATATTCAGAAGATTCTAAGAGATTAAAAAATTATTTTAAACTGCAAAAGATTTTATCAAAAGGCAGATTTTTTAAGAAGATTTCAAACCAAAACTTTAGAAGCTTTAAACGAATTTTGAAAGGTTTCAAGAGAATAAGCAAATTTTCTTAAATTTCCTCGGAAAATTTGGAAGATTCAAAGGCAATTTTTTACATTTTGAATGATTTATCAAAATTTCAAGAAGAATTCGAGTCAGCTAAAAATATTTTTAGGAATTTAAGAGGTTTTGAATAGATTTAAAATGTTTAAAAACTTGGAAGCATTTCCAAAAATGTATCAAATATTTTTTTTTTGTGCAAAACTTCTAAAAGTCCTAAATATCTTTTTACAAGGCTCGAATTTTTTCCACTATAATGTAAAATCCTTAAAAAAAAATTGTTTTAATCTTCTAAATTCTTTTTTGATACATCTGAAATATTCAAAAATCTTTTCTAATTTTCTCCAGAATCTTATAAAATTTATATTCACATAAGTTTAAAAAGAAACTAATAATACATCTTTTCTTGTAAGTAATTTAAATGTCTGTGTGGCTAGAAAAAATATTCAAAAAGCATTCAGTGTTACATCAAAATATTGTTTTATTGATTTCTATATAGCACTTTATCTCAAAAACTTTTTTTTTTATTTAGAAAACCTCTGTTATGTTTTTACAAACACAATACAAAAAATGTTACGTACCTACGGTTAGGTCTAAGATTTCAGGTCTAAGTATATTACAGTTTCAACAAAATAGTTGAATTTTCAACCAAAAAATATTATTTTTCTACTAAAAGAGATAAATTTTTAACGAAAGAGTTGAGTTCTCAGGCTAAAAAGTCGAATTTTTTAGAAAAGAGATGACTTTTAAACTCTAAAAGATGAATTTTTAACCAAAAAAACATGATTTTTTAAACAAGTAATTAAATCTTCAACAAAGCAAAAAATTAACTAAACAGTTTCATTGACAACAAAATAGTTGAACTTACAAGCAAAAGAGACAAATTTTCAATTTAATAGTTGAAATTTTAATCTAAAATTTAACCTATTCATCTTTTTAAAAGTTAAAGTTAAAAGTTGAACTACCTTACTAAAAAGTAATTTTGTTTGGTTGACGATTCATCATTTTAATTTGAAGTTTTTTCAAGAGTCTTAGAAAAATTCTATTTATATAATCTTCAAAACAAATAAACGAATAAACCTAAAAAATAAATAATTAAGGAAAATTGTCATTTTGTATTAAAAGTTATTTTTCCCCTCAAACTGAGAAACTACATACAACTAAAATAAAAAAAATGGTGGAATTTTTAAACAAAAAATAATTCACTTTAACCACTAATAGTTGAATTTTTTATTTATTTTTTAACGTAAAAACCTTTCAACTAATAAAAATAAATTTTCAACAAAGCAATTGAATTTGCGAACAAAATAGATGACTTATTTAGAAAATAGTTGAAATTTTCAACAAAATTATTAAATTTTGCACACAATAGTGCCATTTGTAACGTCATATTAGAATTTTCGACCTATAAAGATGAATTTTCAATCAAATAGTTGAATTTTCAACGAACAGGGAAATTAATCATCAACTAAAAAGTTGCATTTACAACTGAATAGTTGAAATTTCAAGCAAACCTGATGAATTTTCAACAAAATCGTTGCATTTTTAAGCAAATAATTGAATTTTAAACCGATAAAGAAGAATTTTCAACCAAAAAGTTAAATTTTCAAGCCAAAATGCTTTTCTATCCAAAAATACGAATATTAAACAAAACAGTGTAATTTTAAACCAAATAATTGATTTTTCAATAAAATAGTAGAATTTTTTACAAAGTAATTACATTTTAAACAAAAAAGTTGAATTTTCAACTAAAATTATGAACCTTTAACAACAAAAAAGTGCATTTTTAAAAAAGGAGTTAAACTTTCAACCTGAAAGAAATTTTAAATCAAAAACAGTCAGCTTTAACCAAGAAGATGAATTCTTAACAAAAAATGTAACAGCTGTTATTTCAACCAAAAGAGATTTTAATTTCAAATAAAAAACAAATAATTCAACCAAAAAAAGACGAATTTTCGACAAAATAGTTGAATCCTCAACCAAAATAAATAAATTTTTTTTTTACTTCCCCACCTCTTATTTCCTCTCACCTCTCACCAACTACTTCCTCTACTCCCCCCCCCCCTCATTTCCCTCACTACCCTACTCCTCCTTTTGTAATTTTCCCTCACTTCCTCTCCTTTCTCTCTGCTCACTTCCCCTACTTTCCCTCCCATCATTTTCCCTGACTTCTCTTACATTGAATCCCCTCGTTCTCCCTTATTTTTTCTACTACTTCTTCCCTCATTTCACTTATTTCCCCTCTCTTCCCGTTTACTCACTATCCCTACTTCCCGTCCCCTTATTTCCCCTCACATTCCCTCTCCTTATTTTCCCTCACTTCCACTCTCCTAATTTCCCCTTTGCTTCATCTACTTCATCTACCCTCATTTCCCCTTCACTCACTTCTCCTACTTCCCAACCTATCATTTACACTCATGTCTTCTACTTTCTCCCCTATAAATTCTCCTAATT